>NDGM011039549.1:0-15972 GCA_002564305.1 Octomys mimax | reverse complement strand
ATGAGCATCAGCGCTTTGAAGAGAAACTTAAATCTCTACTCATGTGTGTTCTCAATCCCCATGGCAATTCCTGGAAGAAAAGAAGCACTTATAAACCAGAGTCTAAACCCTCACTTCACTGATGGCCCAGGGAAAAGCAGCTGACAGTGGCAGACTAAGGTTGGGTTCCTTCCTACCCACTGCTACTCTTTCCTTCAGGGAGCAGAGGTGGGACAGCTAGAGTGTAAACACAATCAGTCCACAGATAGCAGCCCAAGTGAGCTAGAGGTAGATGCACTGTACTGGGAAAGCCTCAGGATCTGGTCCCGGCTCTGCCTGGGATTATACACTATATAATCCAACAGAACCACCCTTCCCTCTGGCCTGACATTCCCCATCTCTCCAAAGCAAGGTCTTAAACTCTTCTCTGTAATCCTATGAATTCGTGGCAGCTCAAAGACCTAACTAAAGGCCAATTTCCTAAGCACAGACTAGTTGCATTCTGGTTAGTCTCTGATCCTGAAATACATACCTTATCAATTTTAGCTCTGGAGCCCCTTTTACTAACTCATGCTGCCAAATAAAATATTAATCACACCCACAGAAACCTAGAATTCTCTGTGCCAAACTGATAGCAGTGGACAGACTCCTCAGTGGTCGTCTCTCTCACCCATCACCCTTGGGCACATAAGACTATTTGGAGAGTATGGCTACTTTCTATCTGGGTGACAGTGAAATTTTCTGAGATCTTCTGAACCTTTTCTATCTGTGAAATAGGGAAGTTATGTACTCTACAGCACACTATGGAACATTTAAAGTCACAGGCCTAGAAACCTGCAGCAGGGACTGGCATTCCCGGAATATCTGCTCTCCTCTTACCAACAACTCTGGCTGGTCACTCCCATACCTCCACAATCTCTCTGATCTCACACTCATTCTCCAGCTGCTCCAACTTCAGGTGTGCTGTGCCAACCAGTTTGTCACTTCTGAAGAACGATCTAGAGAGCCAAGAAGCAACAGAGATTAGACTGGGCAGGGAAGGTGAGAATGAACTAGCTGAGCCCAGGGCAGGAAAACTGAACAGCAACAGTGACAGAAATAATGTTCTTTTCTCCCTACCACCTCGTGTAACTAACAGGAAGGCACCTCACCCTTTGTGGAAGATCTCAAACTTCATTCCTTTGTTCTGGATCACCCTCTTGAAGCCCCGGTGGTTTCGGTTGATGTTTAGTTTGAAGACTTGATCAAATTCTGCAAAAGGGAAGAAGGCAAGGAGAGGTTTAGCTCTAAATATTTGCTGAGGAAGTAGACAGAGGCTCAGGGAAGGCTTCCCCTCTAATCTCATGTCTGCAATTCAGGGTGTCTGCCACCAGGAGGAGATAGAGCATCAAGGCCCTGGCCTTGGAAGCAGATGGTCTTTGTATCTTGGTAGACTAAGATTATACAAAAATGGAAAGAACTAATGAAGACTAAACCAAAATGGAAAGGACTGAGAATCTGGAGTAAGGATCCCTGGGGCCCATTTCTACCATTTTCTTGTTATGAGCTCCTAGGTAAATCCCTTTACCTCTCCAAGCCTTAGTTTCCCCAATTACATAATAGTGTTAATAAAACTTGCCTTTATTTCCTAAAAAGGGTGAATAAAATAAGACTATAGATCTGAGGGCACTCTCGAAACACAAGTGCTTCTCAAGGAGAGAAAATAAAGGAGCCCTGTGTAAGGCTCACCTGGGGAGTTTGTGTTCTTCACTACAGCAGTTTTGCCTTTTTGAGCTTGGTCCTAAAGCAACGAGAAGTCAAGGTAGCTTGGAAAACAGGTACACAGAGCCAGGAACTCTGATGAGCCAGTGACCCCTAAGGAACTAGGTCTCTCAGGGATGGAGAGAAGTGGGGCACAAAGTCTTGCAATGAAGGTGGGGTTCAGAGGACCCTAATTCTACCTGATCCTCACCGAGTTAGGGTAATGAAACTCAAACCGCACAAAAGCATCCAAGTCATCAGGGGTCACGCCTGTGAGGAAAGAAGGGAGATCAGAGGAAGTGGCAAGAAGCCAGGTGTTCAGGTGTTAGATAAGAGCTTCCTTCTATAAAGGTAGCCCTGGTGTTACCTGGAGGGGCTGGGAGATTCATTCCCCGGACAATGATTAGATGCATTTCTGTGCTGTTCAGTTCTGAAAAGATCCTACAGCCAAAAAAGAATGAAGAGCTTGAAGTGAAGCAAGTGGCAGAACCCCATGCCCTCCTCCAGTGCCTCCTGTCCAGCTGGATGGTCTCACAGGAGAAGCATATGGCTACCACCTAAGTCCTCCGACAGAAACTGAGTCATCTTCCTCACTGCACTGGCGAAGTCTCACTAAAGACCCTGAGCCCCCACACTCTAGCCCTGTCTCACACAAAGCCATGATTCCCATAGGCTGTGGCACCTTACGGTCTGAAATGTCTTCAACTCAAAGTGGTGGCTGGGAGGGTCAAGTCCTTGGGCCTGGGCCAGCCGCAGGATCTCCAGCTGTTTCTTGCGGTCATGAGCAAGCTTCTCAAACCTGACAAGGATCCGTGTGCACATCAGCAGGGCAAGGCTCCTTTTCTGCTCCCCACCCACATTCTGGCCCCAGTCCTAGTACTCACCGGGTAGTCTCAGCCACATTGCCCTGGTGCATGAACTGCTTGGAGAACAGGAGGCATTTCTGAAAACAGGGGCCCAGAGTGACTCTAGCGCCAGAGCAGGACTTGCCCAGGCTGGCCTTCAGGGCCTGACCTCTCAAAATGGTAACAACTTTGTGGCCTCACCTCTCCTCCCCAACACATGCCAGTGGCCCTGCTCCCAGGTCCCACGCCTTTCTGCCTATACTTCTATGGCTTTCTCTCCAGCCAAGTCATTCAAACTTCTCTTAGCAAACCCCTGGTTCTTCCTTTACAACCTAATTCAAACACTGTCTCACAGGGCAGACTTCTCAGAAAAACAAGCAGCAGTTCAGAAGGACACACACAGCAGTATTTGGATATTTCCCTTTGTGTTGTTGGAACTTCCTCACTACCCTGGAAGGAAGGTATTGCCATTCCCTTTCACAAAGGAAGTGTAGTTAAGACTGGGCAAATGCCTTGCCTGAGGTCACATAACCAGTAAATAAAGAACCAGCATTAAAATCCAGGACTACCTCCTTGGACCCCCACACCTGTCTTGCAGGAAAGCACTGAAAACAGCAGGAAGAGACAAGCACCCTACTGACCTCATACTGCTCCAGAAGCATTTTTTGTAGCTGGGCATACACCTCCTCTGCCTTTTGGGAGAGCCGCAGGTCCTCATGGTGGATGAGGATGAAATCGCCCTCTTCATCCGTCAAGGGTGAAGGTACCTGCCCAGGTCACAAGGCCCCTCGGGCCTCAAGAGTCAGATTGCTCCTTTACTGAACTAACAAAGGCCAGAATCCAAACTAAACATTTCTTCAAATTCCACAACCTCCAGTGATGGGTACTCACTGCCTCCCATTTAGCCTAAGCTGCAGGTATTCTGTTCCCACTGACCATGACCTGCCCTGTCTTCCCTGGCCAGGGGCAGCCCCTGTGCCTTCCCTGGTCACTCTCGGCATGAAGGAGAGAAGTAAAGGCCACATCCACCTCTCCAAGGAGCTGCCCTACTCACAACCCTGCCTGTCTAGCTGTACCCTGTCTTGCCCAGGATGACCCAGTGCTTTCCAGGGCAGACTCACTTTTGAGAGGTCAACAGGTCGACCGGCTCGGGCCTGGACCATCTGAGCCTCAAGTCCCTTGGCCACCCGCAGGTGGGCCTTGGCCTGCTCCAGGTCTTGTCTTCGCTTGGCCTGCAGGGCTGCACGCTGGTACTGCAGTTTCCGTGCCTCCAGCAGTGCCAGCTGCTCCCGCACTGAACGGGTGGGATGAGAGGTTAGAACCATGCCGCCTCATGTGACCCTCCCTTCTTGTACCCTGTTAATCCCAGCTCACCAGTTGGACTCAGTGACTCCCTAGAACTTGAGGCCTTGGGCTCAGGCTGGGACAGGGATGAAGGAAGCAGAGGCTGGGCGGGCTTCTTGGCCACTGGGGCCTGTGTTGAGGGCTCACCCTGCAAACACGCAGGTGGTTATCATGAGATTGCTCTCCACCTGCCTGGTGACAGTGTCCAGCCTTGGACTCTCTTCCTAAGCCTGACCTGAGTGGCTCACCCTCTTGAGTCGTACAAAATCTCAGAGCTAACAGAAGCCTCATAGGCTCTCTGGTATAATCTCCCCAACAAGAGATCGCAGGGTAATGGACAGGATAACAGGCTCAGCCTGGGCTCTGAATCACAAACACCCAAATCCCACCTCCACACCTGGTCAAGTTTTTCCCCTAAAATTGTGGAAAGGAGACCTAACCTCACTGGGCTTTTTCCACATAGAACAAAGGGGCCAGGTTCACCTTCCAGTTACCATTTCTTCCCACCAACCCCTGCAGCCTTGGGCACTCAGCCGAACCTCATTCTCATCTTCATCTACTAGGACTGTATCCTCTGAGGTGGCCAGTTTTTCGGCAGCTGCCAAAGCTGTGGCCACTGAATCTTCCTCTGGGCCTACAGTGGGCTCCAGGCCAGGGATGGGGGGAAACCCTGTGAAAAAGGAGAGGAGCAGGGAGAAAAGGTGGAGCAGGGAGAGGATGCAGGACTCGCATAGACACGTGAGAAGGCTGCTGTGGGTCCTGACTCTATCTAGCAGTGGCAGAGAGGAGTGGCTCCCCAGAGTGGAGGCAGACACAGACGTTTTTTCCTCCCACCCTTGTGGCCCAGAGATCTCCTCACAGAGCCCCTAGGTCAAACCCCACTGACCTGGAGGAACAGGCAACTCAGCAAAGTCCACTTTTCGCCCCGCTCGGTATGCTCGGATAGCATCCTGATATTGCTGAATGAGAAGGAAGGGAGGGACTCCTGGTGTGCTGAGCTGGCAGGCCGGCTCACACACTCCAACAGAGAGCAGGGAAAGGAAGACTGAGGAAAAGTCATCAGTCCTGAAGACAGTCTCAAGGTAGTAAGCGCTTACGAGAGAAAGACTTGGAGAAGACCAGGGCAGCAGGAGAAGCAAGAGACAGAAAACAGCTGACTAAGGAAAGAGGCCAGAACCTGCGCAGCTGACTAAGGAAAGGGACCCACCTTGGCGATGCGCTCATGCATCCGGGCCTTGCGTTCTTCTCCACTGGCCCGGGCCTGGTTGCCCGCCTCTCGGTACTTGTTCAGCCTTTGCTGCAGGGCATCCAGGACTGTCTGTGGCTCTGTAGGGGTCACTTAAAGGCGAAAGAGAGAGGGCATCAGCTCTGCCTGTCCCTCCCTGGTTCCCACTCCACAGCCCCACCATCCATCTGATCCTACCTGGGGCTGGCGGTGTATATGAGGCTGTCACTGGCTGCACTTGCTCCAGTGCTGGGGGGAGCACTGAGGGTGCTTCAGGAGCCTTAGCAGCCTGTGAGGGGCTCTTCACGTCTGGGGGCCCAAAGCAGACATGTAGGCAGGATGCCTAGTGGTCCAACCTGATAATCCTCCCCAGCCCAACCCAAGCAAGTGGCTTACAATTCCCATACTAACCATCAGGTGATGGGGGCATGGCACTTAGGTCAACAGGCTGCCCCTTCTCGAGCGCTTCCAGGACAGCACCAAATCTCTGCAGCAGTGAGAAAAGTAGATGTGGATATAGGCTCTGAGAGCCTAGGCTACAACAGCGCTCCCTTAAGCTGACTCCCTCTCTGAGCCTCCACCTCCCCACCTGCAAAGAGAGGGATGAGACACTGGGTCTCTGAGCTGGGAATCATACCTTCCCAATCCTCATGAGCTCTCGGGCACGGTCCAGCTCTCCAGCCCGCTTGGCATTGAGAGCAGCCACTTTGTACTCTCTCTGTCTCGCCAACAACAGGGCCTGAGGATCTGGGTCTGCATCCAGTGGGGCAGCAATGCGAGGGCAGCTGGACTCAAGGTGGGAGACACTGTCTATAGGAAACAAGAAGCCCTCACTGAAGGTCCCAGTCCCCTCAAGTCTTGCTGGTCTGACATATTGGGCAAGGTGGTCATGGTAATGGGCAAGGACAGGCTGAGGAGGTAGGCAGTAAGCACTGACCCTGGGAACTGGGCAGGATTTGGGTCTCCAGATACCTGGCTCCAAGGCAGGGGGATCTGGGACTTCCGCCTCAGGGCTCCTGTGGGCTGTTTCCTGGGAGGTTGGGGGCCTCTTGCCCAAGGCCACTGGCGGTGGGATCTCCTCCTCTTTGATCTCCCTGCCCTTCTTCACAGCAGTTAGCTGCAACTCCAGAGTCTGAGGAACAGAAGCCTTCTAGAATCCTAGATAACTATCTTAGCCTGGCCCTTGCTTTAAGATAGGCCAGGGATCTGTCACCCTGCAGGGCTGGTGGAGCAGCCTCTTCATTGTACAAACTCCTCCTGCTGCTTCCCCCAAAGCCCTCTCCCTCTGCCCTCCTTCCAGATCTGCCCCATCACCTTCAGGCCTCGCTCACAACGCCTGGCTTTGGCTGCTTCACCGGCTTCCTTGGCACTGGCAGAAGCTTCCCGGTAATTATGGATCCGTTCCTCCAGCAGAGCCTGTAGCCCCCGAGGCCCTCCAGCCTGCAGATACTTCAGCTCAGGGCTGGGCCACTCCGAGGCCAGCTAGGCCCTTGCCATTCTCTCCCTGTGAGGAAGCTGCCCCAGAAGACGGAGCTCTGGGACTCCACAAGAAAGAAGAGCCTAAAGCCCCATGGTGTGTAGCAAAGACCCACTAGGGAGGCCAGAGGCCAGGTCAGAGGCAAACACAGGCCCAGACAAGCAGTGGAGGCCAAGACATGGCTGCAGGGGGTGGTGCGGGAGAACAGAGAGGCCTTTGAGGCTGGCCAGCCACAGGAGTTTCTCGTGCTGTTTCCACTTGGGCCAGCTACTGGAGGAGGGGTATGGCAGCTTGCTGTGCATGCCCTGCTGCACAGATGTGAAGACACAGACACAGAGGAGCACCAAAGGTACACAGGGCCCTCCTCCAGAGCCTACCTGAGCTGCTCGGATTGATGCTGTTAGCAGGGCTGCTGGCGCTGCAGGCTCACTGTCTTCCTGTCCCTTCTCCTCCTCACAGAGGTCTGGACTAGCTACCTCATCACTGTCCAGGGGCCCAGCCTCCTCATCAGTACCCAGGACCTCCTGCAGCTCATTCTGGGAAGACACAAGTCCCAAGAGCATGTGGGCTTCAGGGCTACACCCATGACAGGACCTGAAAATAAAGGCCTCCCCCAGTATCATCCAAATATCAGGACTTCTACACAGTCTCCTTTGCAAAAACTTCATTAATAAAACCAAGGATAGCTTTGAAAACAATGAAGACAACAAATCTGAGAATCTCCAATTGCAGAGCTCAGACTAGAAGTCAAAGAGGACAAATCTCCCGTTGCACAGTTTAAACACAGGCCCAGAGGGCAGGGTCCTCACTCAAAGTAAGAGACACAGAGGGACCAACCCAGGCCTCCTCTCTACCGCCCTCTCTTCCACCATGCTGCAGCCTGACCACACAGCCTTAGGCAACCTGCCTGGCAGACTCACCAGCAGGTCTGCATCCTCCTCCAGACCTTCTTCTTCTTCCTCTTCCTCCACATCCCGCATACAGTCTGCCGCCAACTTCTCAATGTGTGCCATGGGGAGAGGAGCTGGGTGAACAGGGTCAGAGGTCAGGACAACTGAAGTAAGGTCCAAGGTAAGTAAATTGTAGATATACCAGGACAAAAATTCCCCTTCCTTCTTACACCAAAGCTGTACCCAGAAAACTATTGCTTCTTTATGATTCAGCATAAAAGACACCTGTCAAGGACACTTTTCTGGGATCTCCAACAAGCACAAGTTGACCCCTCTCTCTGCATTCCTAGTAGTGATTCATGAATGCATCCATTCATCCCCTGAGCTACCCATTTCACATTTGTAGTTTTTAGAGAACATTTGAACTTCACAGCAGTTCTGCAATATAGGTAATATTAATTTATTTTACATAGTGAATAAATTAGAAACTAATAGTAGCAATCTTCCTAACTTCAAAATTTCACTATATGTCAGAACCCAGGTCAAATCCGGGCTTATCTAAACCCTAACACAGGACCAGATCAGTGAGCCCAGTCCTCTCATTGTCCCAGCTCAAGGTCACAGGAGAGGAGGACTGTCTCTCTCTGAAGGGTCCAGGTGCAAAGTGAGGAAGGTTTAGAATCCCCATTCCTCAATTCTCCCAAGCCTGAAACCTCTGCCCTGTTCCTGCTTATAGAGAGAAAATCCACCTATTCAAGTGACACAATGTCTAGGTACCAAGTGCCTAATTGTGTCTATCCTTCCTGGACCAGGCCCTGGCTAGGGCTAAGGATAGTAACCATGACAGGTCAGTCAGAGAACCTGATTCACCCGCAAGGGGGAGATGGCTCCTATCACACAGGTACAAGCTTGACCTATTATGAAAGAACTGCAGAAGGAACAGGGTATCAGAAGGACCAAGGGATCTGGATGGCTTCTCTCCAGACTGCAAGGCAAGCACCCTTTCTATCACAAGCTTGTGTCTATCTGGTTTCAGTACTGAGCCTAACCCTGAATCAAAAACTCACCCTGGGGACTGGGGAGATGGCTCAGTGGAATAAGCGCTTCCCTGGCAAGCGCAAGGGCCTGAGTTCAATCCCTGGTTCCACCAAAAAAAAAGCTAAAAAAACTCACCCTGCCCCTTGGGTGCTGACTTCCTGCTTGTGGTCCCTGCTTCCCCAGTGAGGGCCAGCAACTCGGCCTCCAGGTCTCCATCATCTTCAGTCTCATCATCCATCCCAAGCACCATGTCTTCAGGGCTGAACTCCACAAAGAGCCCGAGCTGACAGCACAGAAGGTTTCTTAGGAATCATACAGTAAGGCAGAGCAGAGCTTAGCCCTAGAGCTAGACTTGAGGTCCCAATGTTCCAGTCAGTGGCTCCTTTACTTTTAGAGGACCACAGTGCAGAAAGGGGCCTGCAGCATTACCTCTTGGGATACTTAGCTCCATGGAGAATATAAAGAACCCAGTAAGACCACACTGCCATTATTACTAACACTAACAGCAATCACTGCTAGCACTAGTCATGATGTTCTCCATTAGTTAATTGCCATAATCCTGAAGGGTATTTCTTTTTAACTGCAATAAAAGACACATAAAAGTGAAATTTACCACCCCAATGCATTTTAATTCAGAGCTCAGTGGCAAAGAAGTAATCCACAGAGCTGTGCTACCTTTACCACCATCCACCCACAGAAGCCTCTGCATGTGGGCCAACTGAAACTGTACCATTAAGCACTAAGTCCCCACTTTCCCCTCCCTCCCCTCTGGGAAATATTTCCATGTGCATTAACTTGATTATTCTAAGTACTGGTCCTATTTTTTAAAATAAATAAATAAATAAACCTCTCCTTTATTTATTTTTTTTTCGCAGACCAGGGATTGAACTTAGGCCCTTGCACTTGCCAGGCAAGTACTTATTCTACTGAGCCATCTCCCCAGCCCCTAGTCCTATTTTTTCATGCCAGTGTTCAGAACTAGGCCTCCTCAATGACAAAATTTAAAATATTGTCTTTTGAGTCTCTGCCTTTGATTCTACCTCCTCCCTCAGCTTTTTAATCAGTTTAACAATAACCCACAACTGTCGGACCAACTTCCCTCAGCTTTTTAAAAACAATAAAAATACACTAATATTAAGAATTTGGGCCCAGAAAAAAATGAAGGGAGAATCAGAACAGTCCTCAGGCTCCCCTTTGGTGGCCACCTACTGTCTCTAGGCAGCAAGGTCCTCCCGTCAGTGATGGCCCTCAAGATGGCCAGGATAAGGAACCTCAGACCGCTCAGCGGCCACCAGAGCACCTTCCACTGCAGAGGCTCCTGTGCTGTCTCACATGGAGTGGCCAAGGCAAGGCAGGATGGTGGCTGGGCTGAAACCTTAGAAGGGAGTTCAGAACTCCTCCACCAGTGTGACAACACTGTCTAGTCCCCAAGGGCACTTCTCAAACTCTGACAGGTAAAACCACAGAAGTGACTCAATCTGACCCATTTTAGCCAAGTATTCAAAGGCTCCTCGTCCAAATTGGCCCAGTGGTGAGGTAGGCTATGTTCATACCTGCTTGGCTGCTGCTACACCTTGGCCCTTCCGAGGTCTTGGCCCTGGCATCCTGGTAGCTTAGGTACCTATCAGATGGGGAGTTGAAGAGACTGAGTGGAACAGACTATGAATCCTGCCACTAAGGAAAGTGTGGTTAGTGCATTCCCAACAGTGGCAGCACTTCCCCCAAACCCCATTCCCATTCACCACTGTTAGACCCAGGCCACCGAAGCTGCTGCCCAAGGAGCAAGTTATAGATCTAACTAGTCAGATCTAGCTGACTAACCAGTGTGGAAGGCAGAGCCAGGGGAACAGCTCTAGGTAAGGAGCTGGATTAGGATTTGGCGAGGCTTTAAACCACTTAAGTCCATTCTGGAAACATATGATGACTGAGGTTTAACTCCAAATTAATAAAAGTGCAGTTCCTCAGGCATACCAGACACATCTCAGGTGCTCAACAGCCATAAGCAGCTTTGGCTACCGTGGGATGGCACAGAACAGAACGCTGTCATCGTGGCACACTCAATACTAGAGAAACCTGACTCAGCATTCAGCTTCTCGCGCATCCCAACAGTTCGCTGGACCTACAGGGCAAATGATGCTGGGTCCTGAGAGCAGAAGTTAATCACACACGGCCTCAGCCCTCAAGGAACATGTACATGGTGGTGAAAGAACCATAAACAGACAACTGCTGAGTGAGGGTGCAGCAGGTGCCGCGGGCTCCCAGGGGTGGATCCTCATCTGGCATAGATTTTTTAAAAGCTTCTTGAAGGAGGTGATGCCTGTGCTGAGTCGTGAAGGCTCCAGAGAAAGGAGACTGAATCTCAAGTAGAGGGAACAACCTGACAACCACCGTTCTGAGGTGTGGAGATTGCTGCACAATAAAACTAAAGGCCTGGTACTACTGGGGCTCAAACCAAACCTAGCGTCAGACACGGTGCAAGCTAAGACGCAAACACGAGCAAGGGGGCAAAACAGAAGAAACTTGCAGCCTAAAGAAATCTCGGCGTTATTCTGACAATGTCGAAAAGTGGCGGGCTCAGGCCAGCGATTCCGGAACATCACTGTGACTGCTGGAGGGAAGGTGCACAGGAAACAGCGGGGCATCCGGCCCCTGGCCGCAAGGCGGCGAGGTGGCTGGGGTGGGGAGCCAGAGGCACAAGTTACAGAGCTGAGATGGCAAGGGGCTGACGCTCGGAGGGCGCTCGGGAGGACTCGCGTGTCAGGTTTCAGTGGCTTGGGTGGATCGCGGTGTGCCTGGGCTCAAGAAAACGACTGGGCCAGTCACACTGTGCAAGTCGGCGGGGGCTGGACCCAGGCCCGGGTTCGGGAGAGGTGGGCAGCGGGGTTCGCAACCGGAGGCAAAGCCAAGGCCCCCATTCCCGCGCGGCGGGGCGCACCGCCCGGTCCTGCCCACGCCGCCTCCATCTCCCCGGCCGTCCCCAGATCTCCCCACGTCTGCAAGATCCGAACCCATACCTCGCGGCGGACCCGACCAAAACCGGGCCTTCTCCGGCCTGGCACCGCCCTGGCTTCCCGCGGCCCCTGGCGGTGGAGGCAGAGACAGGAAGCGCCCGCCCGGGAGGCGGCTCGCGCCCTGCACGTGACCACAAGGCAACAGCGCAACGTGCGCATGTGCGGGGCGGGGCTCTCCGACAGGTGACCGGGTTACAGTGCGCAGGCGCCTTCAGGCAGGTAGCGCGAGACCCCGCGACTGTCGCGACCTGGGTTCTCCGGCGGGGCTACCATCTGGGTGCACGAGCGTTGTAGGCGCGCTCCTCCCTTGCCGGTAGCGGTCCCGCCATCCCTCTCTCCCTCCTGGCGCCAGCTCGCCTGGCCGGTCCCCTTGGCGAGGGTTAGGTGGAAGTGCAGACGGCCGCCTGTGTCCTTCAGCCTCAGGTGTCCGGGGAGTGAGATAGAGCTCGCCTCGGTGTTCACAGTTGAGCGTTTGCAGGTTCCCCTTCCGGGCGGCGGGCGGGGTGAAACTTCGGGTGAGACGGGAAAAGGGCGCGTGCGCTCTGGAACACACTTCAGAGCGTTCAATACTGGCCATCTCGGTGGTGCGGGTCTGTGATCCGAGCTGGCACGCTGGGAAGCAGGAGATCCCGAGTTCTAGCCCAGCCTGAGACGTAAGAGACCCGGTCTCAGAAAACAAATAAAAAGGCCGGCGATGTAGCTCTGTGTGAAGGCTCTGAGCTTAATCCCGAACACCCGGGATTTCAGCCACTACTGCCCCGCAGGATGGACATCATCCCCGGAAGAGATTGAGTCACCTGTTTAGCGTGAAAAGATTGGCCCTAACTCTCGCCTTTTCCAGCTAAAACATTGCCACACACCACCACCCCACCCCACTTCTGCCTGCGCCTTAAACTTGGGTTTTGGCAGTGATTGTCACATCTAGTTTCTTTGGACACTGTCATTTGGCTTTTTCGTGTGTGTGTGTGTACACACTGTTTTGCCTGAGCCTCCCAGAGAGTTAAGATCTGTGTTCTCACACCCAGTCTTCCCATCTCCTTGTTGCTTTTGACTTCTCAAGAGGTGATCAGCTTCATCACTGTTTTGTTTTGAAGCAGATTCTTGCTATATTGTTCAAGCTGGCCTTGAACTGTGTAACCCAGGCTGGCCTTGGACTCATGGCAATCCATCCTCCTGCCTCAGCCTTACAAGTGCTGGAATTATTATAGGTGTACACCCAAATGCCTGGTCTCAGTTTTAGACTGAAAGTTCACTTTGATATTTTTCTTTAAAAGTTATCTTCGCAAAAGATGTATACACAACATTGCGTATCTTTCAGTAGCTAGAGCACAGTGAGGCACACAGTATGCACACTAGTCTTTATAAAAAATCTTATTTGGTACAGGAACTTGCTACGCAGCTCAGACTTGTAGTCATCCTGTCTCAGCCTCCCCAGGTGGCACAGGCATTACGGGCCTGTGCCACCTCGTCTGGTTTCAGGGCTGGCAAGGCACACCCCAGTTCCAGGGCCGGCACTGAATGCAGTACCTGGGATTGAACCCCAGTCCTTGCGTTTCCCAGGCAGGTGCTTAGACCACCGAGCTATCTCCCCAGCCCACTAGTCTGTTTGTCCTATCAGGTAACACAACTACATGGACACCTTCAAGTTGAACACACACCACACGATGGTACAGTGGAGGCCACCTGAACATGTCCCACACTACAATACCCACCTTTCTCAAACAGGCATTTACCATGCTGAATGTGCTGTATCTCCTGAGCATTTGTATTTCTGCTATGCCTTAATTCTTATTTTAACCTTTTATTTATATGGTAGAATCTTGCTGCGAAGCTTGGACTCATAGTGACCTCCTGTCTCAGCCTCCCCAGTGTGGGGATTACAGGCCTGCAACACCATGCCTGGTTTTGGTGGCCAGCAGGGGGCCGGTACTGTGTGCAGTATGGGGGATCAAACCCAGGTCCTTACACTTGCCAGGCAGGCACTTAGACTGCAGAGCTATCTCCCTGCTCCTATCCTTGTATTCTTACATGTGTGGTATTTTTCGCAAGCTTTTAACTGTTACTGTTCTCATACTATGTAGTTCTTACTACTCAACCTTGTAATTTCATCCAGTCCAGTTGACTTTCACTTCTCTCTGGTATTCCATAGTATGATCACAAGTTCCTTTCCCAGGGACTTGCCATTACAAAGCATGCTCTAAACACCTTGTTCTTAACTTGTCTTATATACAAATTAATTTCTCTGGATTATATTCCTGGGAATGGAATTGTTGGCTCATAGGATTGCTTACATTTTCCTGACTAAATGACCCCCAAAGTGCCTGGTCTCATCAGTGGAGCAGCATTTGGGTTCCAAGTGTTCTGTATCATGATGGATGAGTTATCTAACAGATGTGGGGTGGATCTAACTTGCAGTCCATTGTGAAATGTTTTAGTTTTGGTCACTTTTCTGTGGATTTTTTCCTCATGCTTTTTTCTTAATTGTATAAATCTTTAAAAAGTCTGGGGACCGGGGAGATGGCTCAGTGGAATAACTGTTTCCCTGGCAAGCGCAAGGGCCTGAGTTCAATCCCCGGTTCCGCAAAAAAAAATAAAAATAGTCTGATACAGAAACCTTCAGCCTGTTAGGTTAGAGATACTTTCACAAATACATATCTTTGCTGAACTATTTCAGAAGTAGACAAAGTCATTATGACAATTAACTCTTATTTATCCTGAATCTCCTGAGAGCATTCTCTACAAAACCTCAGGAAATGTTAACACTTAATGCTTTCAATATGAACAGAGTTCATGTTTATAATTATTTGTATTTCCTATATTTAGGACCAAGTCAAGATTTATATGGTACATTTAGCTTTTAAGACAGGGTCTTGCTTCGTATAGTTTTTGGTTGTTCTCAGACTCACGGTGATCTTCCTGTCTTGCACGCACTACTACCATGCCGCGTTTATTTAGCCCTCACGTCTGTTTTCTTTTGGTCTAGATTGGTTCCTCCATCCATGCTTTGGAGTTTTGTTTGGTCTATTTTTTTAATCTTGTGATGATTTCAGTAAATGGAACAGTGGTTTTCTAGAACATTTCTCCCTCAATTCAGAGTTGTCTTGATAATTTTATCAGTAGCATAAGTCCAAACATTTCCAGATGAGGTAGATTTCTTGATGCATCACAGGATGTCTCAGATATGTCTGTCCTGTTTTTGACTTCCATATAATGAAATTAACTTGCAAAATCATATAGAAAGCCTGTGGAACCAGGTGTGATGGCTCATATCTGTAATCTTAGCACTTGATAGGAGGAAAGGGGCTTGGTGGCGCACACCTACAGTCCTAGCACTTGGGAGGTTGACAGGAGGATTGCTTTGAATTCGAGACCAGCATGGGGGCTACAAAATTGAGCACAAGGCCAGCCCAAACTGCACAGCAATACTGTCTCAAAAAAAAAAAAAAAAAAAAGAAAACCCTATGGAGACTTGTATATAGATTAGTTGCTTCTCTTTTTTTTTTTTTTTGACAGAACCAGGGATTGAACTCAGGCCCTTGCTCTTGCCAGGCAAGCACTTATTCTACTGAGCCATTTCCCCAGCCCCCAGGTTGCCTCTCTTTTACTAGATGTATTCTTTTTTGTGTGTGTGTTTAGTACAAGGTCTCACTACACAGATCAGACTCATAGTGGTCCTCCTGTTTTCATCCTCCCAAGCATGGGGATTACAAGCACGAACCACTACCACGCCCAGTCTGACTGCCCTCTCAGTGCATCCTGGGGACAGGGCCAGCACATCACAGCCGGGGATCAAACACTAGTCCCTGCATATGCCTAAGCGGGCACTTTAATCCACTGAGCTATGTGGCTGGCCCTACTAAGCTTATTCTTAAGCTATATATATATAATTTTTTTTTTTTTTTTTGTGGCAGAATGAGGGATTGAACTCAGGCCCTTGCACTTGACAGGGAAGCACTTATTCTACTAAGTCATCTCTCCGGTCCTGCATCTTATATTTTATGTGTCACATACCTCTTACATTTCAAGATTTGTTTCTCTAAGTGGTACCTTTTTATCACTTGAGAGCAATAGTGGGTTCCCATAGATACCCCTTACTTTTCTACTGTAAGTTTATACTTTAATAGTAGCTGGCTATGCATCTCAGTACCTTTCCCTGAGAGATACAGGAAGCAACCTTTGTGTTTACACACTTGATACAAGGAAAGGCAAGGTGCGTGCCTGTGTGAAGTGTCATAGCAGAATTTTACACCCTCTTATCCTCCACAGGGCAGTTTTTGCATGTTTACCTGAGCATTGCAGAACGTATATATTATATTCACATCACTCTAGGGATTGCTTTTGTTTTGAGATAGTACCTTTCTTTTTTTTTTTAAACATTTTTATTTATTTATTGTGTGTGTGTGTGTGTGTGTGGCCAGCTCAG
>NDGM011039547.1:7500-15011 GCA_002564305.1 Octomys mimax | reverse complement strand
GATTGAACTCAGGTCCTTGCACTTGCCAGGGAAGCGCTTATTCCACTGAGCCGTCTCCCAGCCCCAGTAGTGCTTCATTTTTAAATCTGATGAGAGGACCAAAGTCTGCCAGACATTTGAAGGAAGAGTCTAGTGGAAAGAGTAGGGATTGTGTCAAACACACTGGGAATAGAACTCAGAACAGAACAAACGGTAAACAAATTGTAACACCCTGAAGTCGTGAAACACAGCCAAAGGACATTAAAAAGAGAACATTCTAAGAATGAGAAAAATGGTGGGATTTAAAGTACAATGGCAGGAGTAAATGTTTCAATAGACAGGAGGAAGGTAAAGTTGAGGAACTGTCTAAGGAAACAGATTTTAAGAAAATAAATGGAAGAGGAGAAAATTAGAGTACTAGGCAAATAAGAATTTTAGTAGACACAGAGGATTGGAAGAGAAGAAAAACGATCAAATAAATGAACAAGAAACTTTCCTAAGCAGAAGGGCATACTTTCCTGACTGGAACCTGGTGCTATGAGTTGAAAGCAACATTCCAGCAACTAAAAAAGCTGAATCCCTGAGTGCAGTGAGGTCTGGGACAAACAACTGCTAATTGTCCCAGCAAGCCCTCAGAGCAATGTGACACTTTATACAGTGACAAGGTGCCACGTTGAAACATAATTTAAGCTAAAATAGATAAGAGTCAGGGCCAGCCAGATAGCTCAGCAGACTAAAGTGTCTGCTTAGGCAAGTGTAAGGACCAGGATCCCTGCCAGCTCTGTCCCCAGAATGCACTGAGAGAGGGACTGAGACTGCGTGTGGTGGCCCTCACCTGTAATCCCAGCCCTTGGGAGGCTGAAAACAGGAGGATCACTATGAGTCTGATCTGTGTAGTGAGACCTTGTAGATCCTGAAATACATACATACATACATACATACATACATAAAATAGATAAGATCAAAGTTTTAGTGAGGAGGAAATATAGACCAAACATTGGGAAAGGGAAGCAAATACTAAGGATTTCCTAAAAGTAAAATCTAGTGTCTAGAACGGCAAGAGGCTAGATGCCATCTCTCAGGTTTTCATCTGTTTCCCGCCCCTCTATCCATTGTTCTTTGGCTTGAGAAAGAGTATGAGATCCGAATGCCCTGATTCCAGAACACTACCTGCAGGGACCAGGGTGGGTTGTGGTTCCTAAGGCCTAGCTTTGAGTCTGGTTTCCCTTCATTTCTCTCAGTGACAGTGTCCTTAAATAGAAAATTAGCAATTGGCTAACTAGTTATAAATTAGCAGCCCAGAAATTCAATCTGGTCACATACATATTAGGCACACACAATGTGACACTTAAGCAGTTGAGATGGGTCTAGCTTTTCTTGAAACTTCAGAAGATCTGGCGACAGAGAACTCACATTCCTTCTTGGCCAACATGCATAGGCACTGATGAAGCCCTGTTTCTATGCACTTGCGTTTGTGAACCTTGGGTTAGATGGCTATTTAGGGCCCCTCCACTTCATTCATTCATTTGGGTATTTGTCTATGTAATGGACTTTCTACATGCTACTGCACTAGACAGAGGTGCACCAAGATGCCTGTGATGAATGTGTGATCCATAGAGAGGGCTGAAAAAAAACATTTCTAATGCCACAGTAGTTGTTGAAAGATATTCCCCTGTGTACTCAGGTTCCTGAGGACAGATCATTTCAATAGGAGGCATCAGGGATCTTCACAGAAGCTGCTGATTCTTGGAATATACCAGGTGGACCATGAGAACAGCCCAGGTCTTGTGCCTGGACTGGTCCCGGATTCCCAGGTTGCCTCACGTTCCATCTGAAGACCCGGGGACACTGAGCCCTGGGGAAGGAAGCCAAGGATTAAAAGGTCATGAAGTAGTCCTTCCAGGAGCACCAGGAGAGAACATACTGTAATCAAAAGGTGAAGCCTGAGGCGTGTCTATAAAAGGGAGTTGGAGAGGACTAACTGGAGCTGGCATGCTTGTGCATGGCTATAGTCCCCATGCTGGAGGTCACAAGTTCAAGACTCAGCAAGGGTCTGTCTGAAAAGGTGGTGGGAGAAATAGTTCAATTCAAAGACCTTGCAACCAACCCTCAGTACCACAAAAACCAAACCAAACCAAACAAAGAAATAAAGAAATAAAGGAGATAAAAGTGAAAGAAAGGAGGAAAATAAAGGAGAAAAAGAACTGTTGAGACGATTTAGGGATGGGTTTGTGAAAATGAGGCCTTCCTTTGCATTGGATGCTATCAAAGAGTGGGGATACTTTTAGGTATCTTAATAAATGTTATCTAGAAGAGGAGAAGAATGGCAAAACAAAAGCTGTAATTGGCAAGAAACCAGCAGCCACTCCTGCTATCCAGGGTAATGTTGGGTCATTTTCGTGATTTGGATAATGCTCTTGTTTGTGTTCATATGTGGTCAGCACATCATGTCCCTAGAGGGGTTTGTTTGGCATTGGCTCTCTGAAAGTGTTGACCTTCAACAGCAGAAAGCTTTGCCTGCAGTGGAAGTCAGCCCCTACTGGCAGGGACCCCTTCACCCCAGGTGTTAGTGCCTTTGAGCACCACAGAGCCTGGGAAGCCTTCTAGCAATTGCTTTTCAATTCTACCTGAATTAACATTTGATTCAAGGACTTACCATCCAAGCTTGATAGATTGAGTTAAAAGCTCTGTGTTGTTGCTCTTCCTGTAAAGTATTCTTGGTCTGTCCTAGGCCTGTTCTGGAAAGGTCTTCATGACCTGGGATCCCACAGCTAGACCTACCCAGACCACATATCCTTATTTTCATGGATAGAGACAGACAGTTCCTCTCTGCATAAACCAGAGCTGCCCTTTTAGTATGAGCCCCCTTAAAAGCATTTTTTCATTGGAAACATGTTCACATTTAATATCACTGTATGAAACCAAGGCCCTTGGAGATGGAATGACTAACCAGCCTTCCTGTCACTAATTTTGTCTGTGTTCAGTCCATTTTCTCTGCCACCAGAATCACTGTCCTAAATCTCTTGTTTTATGTAGTCTCTGCCGGTTCCCTCTCTTTCCTTCCTAGAGGCAGAGTAAACTTCTTATCACAACACCCAAGGTCCTCAACACCCAGCCCCAGCCCAGCCTCCCTCCTGAGACTCTCCTCTCCTTACAGTACCCCCAGCCCACACACCCAGCATCTTCCCCAGCTGGAGACCAGCTCTTTCCTCTGCTTTACTGGGCTCAGCATCTATCTTTGAAGTGGTGTTAGGAACTGCTTTTCTCTCTTCCTAGACTTATTATGCACATATCCAGGACAACACATGTCTTATTGGGCTATAATGTTGATGTGTCTCATTTATGGAAGGAATTTTCCCTAGCAGGCAGCATGGCACAGAGAGCCTGAACCCAGAAAACTAAAGCCTGTGGTTAAAGGGCCTCTTTCCTTCTTCCTGCTACAATGCAGCTACTTAGTACTTCCAGTAGCTGGACACCCCCAGGGGATTCCTTTGAACTTTCAATAGTTTGTTAGAAGCCCCACCCACCTGGTGCTGGAGATTGAACCCAAGGCTTTTTTTTTTTTTTGTCAGAACTGGAGATTGAACCCAGGCCCTTGCGCTTGCCAGGAAAGCACTTATTCCACTGAGCCATCTCCCCAGCCCCAAACCCAGGGCTTCTTGCTTGCTAGGCCAGCACTCTACCACTAATCCTCATACCACCCAACCCTAGAAAGTGCTTCCTTTTATCAAATGTACATCCATCTCTCTACTAAACCTAACTCATTTTGAGCTCTTGAAATTAACGCGCATGCCCTTTCTGTTTTCACTTGTACTGGAGAATGCTTGGGTTTCCACTATCCTGGCCCTCCTTTTGGACACTCCAGTTTATTCACATTTGTTGTAATCAGGATTTCTAAAGGAATATGTTTAATAAGAACACATACTTTATAGGAATATTTCTAATATTCACCCCCCAAAAAATCAAATGTGGGCTGGGGAGATAGCTCAGTAGAATAAGCGCTTGCCTGGCAAGTGCAGGGTCCTGAGTTTAATCCCTGGTACTTAAAAAAAAAAAAAATCAAATGCAAAGTGTATGGCAGATCCATCTATACTCTGGAGACCCAAAGAACCTAGCTAAGGGCTGGATCCCATAGCAGTGTCCTGCACAAGTCCAGATGAAGACCTAGAGCCCATCATACAAGTCCATATCAAGGAGCTACACTGGGAAGGCCCAAAGGTTGGAGGTAGACACTAGAGACCCTATATCAGGAAAGTGAAAGATTTGTGACAGTGGGTTGGGGGATCTGAACTGAGCCAAGAAGTGTTGCTCAAAGTAAGGACCAGAGCTGGCCAAATAGCTCAATGGATTAAAGTGCCTGCAAGCAAAGGTAGGGGCCAGGGCTTCGATCCCCAGGTCTGCTGTGCCGGCCCTGCCCCCAGGGCTCACTGAGATGGAGATTGAGACTGTGTGTGGTGGTGCACATCTATAATCCCAGCTCTTGGAAGGCTATAAACAGAAGAATCACTAGGAGTCCTATGTAGTAGTGAGACCCTGAACACCCTGTAGACCCTTCCCTAAAATACAATAAATAAACAAACAAACAAAAACTGGGGTGCCTTCAAAAAGAACCACAGCCATCCTCAATGACAGAGAGGGCTCAAGCTCCTCCAATGATAACAGCTGAGGTCATATCAGGAAAAACCTACACAACAAACTTCTCCAGGAAAATTAACAGTACATCTTTACCTCTAGTTCTATTTTTATGCTGTTCACAATACTCAGGTAAGCCTTCCACGCCATTAGTTAACCTACCACAACATCTTTCAGAATATGAAGCCCAGAGCTGGATACAGTTTTTCAAGAGTGATCTGAGTAGCTCCAAGTAAAGGAGAACCATCAGTTCCCTCATTCCTGCCTAAGACGTATTAGATTACTGGGCCCCATGACCACTGAGTTTGTAGTCAATTCAAATGCTTGGTGTTTGGGGAATTTTTATCTGTTTTGTAAGTGCTGCAGCTAATTCATGCTTCTTTCATCTTAACTTGCACAATTGATTTTCTGGACCCAGGGGTAGAAGCTTGCGTTCATCCCAGTTACATTCCATCTTGTTATATTTAGCTCATTATCTTAGCCTTGGCAAGTCATTGCTGCATCCTAGTTCTCCCCAATAATTATCACCTGCAATGTTGTAGGTCTCTCTTTTGCAGTACTCTTTTGTAGTACTGGGGCTCAAACTTGGTACCTTACGCTTGCCAGGTAGGTGCTTAAGCCAGTGAGCTATATCCCCTTCATCTGCAATGTTGATCATTCTCTTGATTCCAGCTTCCAAATTTATATCTACACCTAACGTCAGATCCCTTATTCTATTCCTCTCTCCTTCCTTGATTTTTTCCCTTCCTTTCTTTCTCTTTTACTCTTTCTTCCCCATCTTGTTCCAAAGAATTGCAAAGCTGCCTAATCAATCTAAAACTATAAAACTAATACTATAAAACTCCTTCTGTGACAAGAGGCACCCAAATCAGTTCCTTTCAGGATAATTATCTAACTGGGTAAGAATCCAGCTAGTGGTCCTGGCACTGTACCCATTGGTTCTCTTTTCTTTTTTGTTTTGCTACCAGAAATTGAACTCAGGACCTTGCTTTTGACAAACTCCAGACTTTGTGCTTGCCAGCCAGGTGCTATGCCACTGAACTATCTCCTTAGCCCCTAACCACTGGTTTTCATGAGATCTACAGGACACAAGAAGAAGTAGGCCTTCCCTAATTCCAAATTTATTAGGCCTGTTTTGATGTGCTGTGTTTGGTTTTGTGCCTTGTCCTAAAGACCTAGGAGCCAATTTCCATTCCTAGGGGTTCAAGTCCATCCTTTTAGTACTCTATTTTAGAATCTCCTTTGGAATATACAAGGTCTACTTTCAGAATCCCTATGTCATTTATACATTTTGTGTCTTCCAAAACATGGAAAACATTGATATCTGATGAATATCTATATGTACTAGCTCCACAGTGACATTCTCCTGCAGTTTTTGTTTTGTTTCTAAAAAGAAAGCCTAGTAACAGCTGGAAACTCCATAAATTTACGCATTCATGTGGAGCCTCCAATCAAAACATTGATTATGCTCAGTGAAGAGCCTAAGCCCCCTATCCCTGCCTGGAGCTGAATTGACACGTTTCTTCTTCTTTCCATCCCTTCCGCTATAATGAGGAATTTTGAGGTTACAGAGCACTAGGTTACAAGGCTAGTCTCTCTCAATGCTGGACATAGAGCTGAGAATTATAAATGATTTTAGTCCTTGAATTTAAATCAGCTTTTGCATCAGTGGAATATATTTTAGGATATTTAAAATCTGAGCCAGAAGATCCTAATATAACTAAAATCTATGCCAGCATATGGAATGATTAGAAAAGAATTACTCAGAAGGCTTAACCCCCTTTCCCTCTCCCATCTTGCTCATGAGTTGCTGGTCAAAAGTAGGATAGAGCAGGAAGGAAACCCTCAACAGTAAATTGGTCTGACCTCAACAGGAGAGGTAGTCTATGCTGAAATCTGAAAGCCTCTAGAATTTTTAGGTTCAGTAAAAAGACCTGACGTACCTCCTTCTCAGTCAGTTCAGCCACCACTTCCTGCAAGAAACCTTTCTAGAACTTTCTCCATGATGAGTTGAGCCCCAGGGCACCCTGAAAATGTCTCTGTCTCTGATCATATCACAGCATCTTCAAATGACATTTTTTATATGCTGGTATGCTCATGCTATATCTTGATTTCTTCAAAAGACAGGGATTATCCTGCTGACCTGGTATCCCTGTGCCTAGCTGTGTGCTTGATGTGGATCAGGGGCTCAACAAATATTTACAAAACTTAATGTACCAGTTCTCCAAGGCTCTTAAGTTCATAATGTCCATTGTACATTTTGTTCAACTCCCCCTTTCTCTTAATTTTAAAAGGCCATATGAAATTTAATACATTATTTCAGATTCATGAACACTTTGCTCGTTACATTAGTCTTGTTAAAGGAGTCCATTATTCCAGAAATCTTGTTAGAAGGGAGCTCTTTGTCATTGTGGGGTTCTCCATGAATTGCAGGCACTCAAAAGAACAGCATACATCATATCTTCTGCTTTCTCAGGGTTCCAGAATGTCAACAAGGGAGGAAACCTGAGACATCATCACCCCAGATCCCACAGTTTGAGAGCCAGCACTCAAGTTCACAGGTTTTTTCCAAAGGTACACAGCATGTGGCAAAGCCAGGACTGAGATCTCATCATGTGCCTTAGTGTTCATGCTGTGGTCCCTGACCCCATCCTGTGCCCTGCTCACTAGACTGTCAGTCCCCTTGTAGTTGGTAGGCCAGTGGCCAAGCATGCAGATGCTGGGGCTGGGCGGACCTCCTGCATGGGAGCAGCTGCCCTGGTTTTACGGGCTGTGGGGTCTGGAGGACAAAATGGGACTTTCTGCTTGACATCAGCTACCCCAGAAGTGGCTTGTTCCCTACACGTAGCTTCTCAAGGGTTCAGTCATCAACCTTTTGCATGGAGACTTGCCATTTTCCT
>NDGM011039547.1:0-2500 GCA_002564305.1 Octomys mimax | reverse complement strand
TTAAAATATGATTCATAGTTATGATGTAGGTGGCTTAGCAATTATGTATTTAAACATCAAGAAAATGCTATTTGGCAAGGAAGGAATTTTACTCTTGTCAGGGAGGAAAATTATCAAAGAGCCAGGCATCAACTAAATCTGTAACTTGCAGCACTTAGAATCAAATTGGGAAAAATAGACTCCCAGTACTCAAATGTTGCTAACTTTTAAAATATTTTATAATCTCCTTTAAACAGCTTCTTATAAAAGTGGTCACAGGAGTAAGCTCAGGGACCACTGGGTCATGCCAAGCACAGATGCTACTCAAAAGTAGTAGTTTTCAATAGGCAGATGCAGGCCTGATCCATTTCTGAAAATCCAATTCATGTTGACTGCAAATGGTCCTCTTATCTCTGCTTGTGAGGTCTGATTGAAAACTACAGTGAAAATTTAAATTAAAAAAATATACTGCAGCAAAAGGCATGTTGTTACTAATCCTGCTCAAAATACTTCCCCTCACTTCCAACACATGTATCTCATTGTATTGCCACTTTCTGAAGCAGTTCTGGAAGTCTTCTTTCACAAGTGTCTTTAGTTGCACTGTGATGGCTGCCTCGCTGTCCTGAATTGATTCAAGACATTCACTTTTCCCAGTCATTTTGACCTTAGGGAAGAGTCAGAAGTCATATACTACCAAATGCAGTGTATAAGTGGAAGAAGACTCACTGGAATGCTCTTATGAACCCGTGTTTCCTTTGGATAGCACTTAGCAGCAACATCCACTATATTTCTGATCACATCCCATAAAGGCAGTTATAAAAGATGACTTCCAGGTCTGCCCAGGAAGTTGTAAGAATGATGGGATAAATGTGTTCAAAGTGAAGGGGAGTATTTTGAGGGGACTAACAGCAATGCATCTTTTACTGGAATTTTTTTTATTTATTCACTGCATATTTTCGTCATACCTCAGACTTGCACAGTTCTAACGGGCTGAGAACCATTGGCCAAGCACAGGCACCACTTACTTAGACAGCAGCCATTCGGTACCTCGTTCACATGGGCTGGAGGTGGAGGGAGCTAGGAGTCTGTGCCCTGAATCAATTCACACACCCTGGAGCTCCAATGCCCACTAACTCAATGGGTGTGCCTGACAGTTATCCATGTCCCCTTCACCCACCTGTCAGGCAGGATGCAGGAAGCCCAAGCAATAAAGCCACCAAGACAGACTACCTAACACAGGGCAGTGCCGTCAGGGGCAGCCCACAGGACCCAGAATGCCTCTGCGGCGCAGGATGTCCTGACTCAGTGAGGGCAAAGCTGGCTCTCTCCATTCACTAGATGTCACATGAAGCTGCAGGTGGATGAGTCTGCTAAGCCACAGGTGAGTTGAGGGACAAAAGTAGTGTTTTCAAAATATGTATATTTTAAATTTTTTTAAAAAATATTTTATTTATTTGGTACAGGGTCTCATTATGCAACTCAAATGTATTTTAAAATGCATCTTTATCTAAAAAAATCTATAGGACCAGGGAGCTAGCTCTGCAGATTAAGTGTCTACCTGGCAAGTGCAAGGCCCCAAGTTCAATCCCCAGTCCAAAAAAGTAATCATAATAATAATAATAGTAACTATAATATCTCAAAAATTAAAATATGACCCAGAAATTCCATTTTGGGGTATATGTCTGAAAGAATTCAAAGCAGGATCTTGAAGCAATGTTTGCATGTATTTGTCTGTTTTTTTAAAAATGTAGTTAGTATAGCATCTCACTATGCAGCTCAGACCCCTAGTGATCCTCCTATTTTCAAGCAATAAAGCCACCAAGACAGACTACCTAACACTACCTAAGGAAGCACTTAAGTCCACTGAGCTATCTTACCGGCCCCTGTTGGCATGTATTTGTAGCAGCACTGATCAAAATAGAGAAAAAATTCATGACAAATGAATAAAAAAGATATGGTAAATATACATGGGACATTATCCAGCCATAAGAAGGAAAGACATTGTGACATGCTACAACATGGATGAATCTCGAGAATATTATGCTGAGTAAAAAAGTCAGAACCAGCTGGGTGTGATGGGGCACACCTGTAAACCCCACACTTCGGAGGCTGAGGCAGGAGGATCGCCACAAGTTTGATGCCAGCCTGAATTACATTGTGAGACTCTGTCTCACAAAATAAAAAGTCAGAACAGAAACATAAAACTGCCTGTTCCACTTACAGGATGTATCCAGAGTGTGGGACTCCCAGAAACAGCAAATAGAACAGCAATTGGCAAGAGCTGTGAGGAGGAAGCACTGGGAATTATTTATTGAGCACAGTTTCATTTCTGTAAAATGAAAACATTTTGCGGAGTGGTTGTACAGCAACACAAATATGCTCAACTGCTGGATGTCACTCACACACGGGAAGGCCCCGACTGGAGCTCAGAGGTAGAGCACTTGCCTAGCTTTGGTAACGTTTCTGTTCTCTCTCTTGTTCTCTCTCTCTCTCTCTCTCTCTCTCTCTCTCTCTCTCTCTC
>NDGM011039534.1:0-12131 GCA_002564305.1 Octomys mimax | reverse complement strand
AGAGAGAGAGAGAGAGAGAGAGAAAGGTTTTGAAGCTGGGTTAACTAAGGGAAAAGAATAACCTTCATTTATATGTAGCGTTTACCATTTATTATCAAACACAATTAGCTTTCATATACTTCATTAAACACATGTTAGAGGATTATATTTGTTGTAAATTGAATCCAAGTATAATAATATACTGTTTATATCTTCTTAGTCTTTAATGTGGTCGGTTTTTGCACAATTTTAACAAATTGGAGAGCACCTTCATGCAATATCCACCTGCACCTTTTCTCATAGTGATTATGTATGAAGTAAACATTACAGTAGTCTTTGGTCAAATGCCCTACTGTAAACAGTATGAAACAAGCCTATCCATTTTCTCTGGCACTTCTCTCATCAACCCATTTCTTCAACTACCTCACAACTAACACATTTCCATTCATGATCATAGCCTAAGACAACATATTTTGTGCTTTGATGGGAAAAGAACAGAAGAACACTTGCCTTGGCAGGCAGGGTGATAGGATAGCTACATCTGTGAGAAGAGCCCCACGTCCTTCTGTTCCCTTGCGTCAAGTATATCTCTATGGCTTTGTGCCTGGTCATTCTTGACTTTGGCACCAGCATTCCTCTGGAAACTGTCTTAGTCTTATCTTGGGTGTAGTGCTCCAGGTGAGAGCATCCCACAGAGATGAGGAAATGTGGAAGATGAAGACTTCTGCCCCCTGGCATTTGACTTCCTTTTCTGTCTTTATAGAATAAATACATGCATCAATGAGTTTCACATGTTTTTATACTCCATATAAATAGAATCATACATATGCACACTGTTGTCTGGCTTCTTTCACTTGATATTGTTGGTTAGATCTATTAATATTGCATGTAATTGTAGATGGTTCACACTTATGGTTACATTTCTTGTGTGACTATGTCCCTATCCATTTAATTGTTGAAGTGCATTTGAGTAGTTTTTAGTTTGATGCTATTAAAATTGCTGCCATGAACACTTTGGTACAACAACAAACCTCCCTTAGAATTTCTTCTGGTTAAATACGTAAGAGTGGAGTTCTCAAGTAATAGGGTATATTTGAATTCATTGTAGAACAGATGCAGCTAAGTGGAGTTCTGAGGTAGTTGTACTGAGATTCCTGTCCCACCAGCAATACACAAGATTTCTGGAGCCTCCGCCTGTTCTTTTACACCTTTTTTCTTTTAGTATTCTGGAATATGTGTACATATTTGTCAAATTTCTTCAGAGAAACACAACCAATAAAAATGGGTCATATAGTCATGGAGGCTGAGAGTTCTACCATCTGTCATCCTTAAGCCAGAGACCCAATAAACCTGGTGATACAACTGAGTCTGAGCCCAAAGACCAAAAGCCACAGTGTGAGGTCTGGGTAAGAGCCACTGATGTAAATCCTAGAGACTGAAGGCCTGAAAGAACTAGTTGTATTGTCCATATACAGAAAAACATAGACATTCCAGCTCAAGAGGCTGTCAATTCAATTTTCCTGTTCTATCCAGAGCACACAGTGGATGATGCATGCCCAATTTGGCCAGGCCAGATCTTTACTCCATCTTTGATTCAAATGATTTCTTCTGTCACAGGCACACAAAGAGATGGTTCACCAGTTATCTGGACATCCCTTAGCTCAGACAAGTCTACACATAAGATTAAAAATCACAGTTGGATGTCACATTGTGGCTTTAATTTGTATTTTCTGGCTGCCTATTTAAATTGAGGACCTGTCATACCTGGTATTATTAGCAAATAGTTTTTACTGCTTGTTTTAATTTGATTATCCTAATAATATACATACAATTTTTTTAGTTTTAATTTTTTATTAGTACAAATGGGAAAAAATGTTCTCACCTACTTCTTAGCCAGTAGAGTAATATCTAGACTTTATAAAGAATTCTATAAAATTAGATCCCCTAAATAAAAGGCCTAATAAAATGGTCAAATGAAATGAGTAGATACTTCTTAGAAGTACAAATGGCCAATCAACTCATAAAACTATATTCATATCTCTGGAGAGAGAAAGGCAAATTAAAACAACACAAGGATCCCATCATACTTCAGAAGAAAAGAGATCAAGCAATGACAAGTGCTGGTGAGGCTGCAGGGAACAAGAAATACAATAATTTTTCTATTCTCCTTTTTTCACAGTGCTTTGAACGTGTTTTCACTGTTCTGATGTCATGAAGAAATCAAATTTCCTTCTTTTAGGCTAATATAACAATGATTCTGTCAAATTGTTTGGTTTTCTGATAGTAAACTGTAGAAGAACCTTCAGAGCACAGATAGTTTTCATCAAAATGAAATACTTTAATGTACAATAACATCATGTGACCAGATTCAAGGAAAATTAAGCATTGTTCTCATGTAATTTGAATAATTGTTAGCAATCTTTCGATGAGATAAAATGTTTTTCACCAATTATGGCTTCCTCAGAAGACAGCATTAGTGCCAAGAGGAAGAGGCGCACAGAAGAGCTGTCTCCAAGGAGTTAGTTCTATAAATGAGAATACTGTTCTAGAAAGGCTATTCTATTGGTACATTTGGCTTGAATTAAATGACCTATTGTTTAAGAGGTGTTTTCTATTATTGGAATTGAAGGCTTCCAAGCTATTCTGTGAAGTACAATCATAGAAGCTCACAGTTAGATGAATAGGATAAGCTCTTAATGTAACCCAGAGATTGGAGACTTTAAGGTCTCTCTCACACGGGCAACGTGAAAGCTGAGGAATAAAATCTAGGGAAGAGTAGAGGTCACGGAAATATAATAAGATTTTTGGATGACCTCATCTGTTCCATTCTGAGCAAATACACAGTGGAATTATGGCCAGTCAGTGAATAAGAAAGGTACATAAAAAGGATTGGCTTCCCTTGTTAAGAAAAACTGTTTTAGTTGGTCATGTATGCCCACTGAACATTCTTATCCATAGAATTTATACTGATTCCATGTCTTTCCAAAGTGCTTGCTTAGATGTTTTTCTGCACAACAAATATCTTTATGAGAAGAATGTCTAATTCAAGGCACAGTTTTCCCAAAGATGCAATTCACTAAATTTTATTTCACTGCTCAGAAGTAAGGTTGAAGTAGCTAACTTTAGTGTTGGTTCTCGGTGCACGGGATCTCCTGGCCTGACCTCAGCAGGAAGTCTCCCTCCAGGTGCTGACAGGGCCCTGAGGCTAGGTCACCCCCCCATGGCGTCCCTGTGCCTTACACTCCTAGGAATTTTGGAGGCTTAGGATCTTGGAGTCTTCTTTTTAATGCATGAAAAGTTAGGAGAGGACACACCTAAAATTTTTTGCATTTGACATCCTAGCTAAAAATAAAACCTACACAGGAAAAAAAGGAGAAGGTGAGAGGGAAGCAATGAGGGCAGATGGGTAAGAGCCTCAGCTTTCCTGTTAGGGTTGATCTGTCCATCACTCTCAAAAAGGATACCTCCATTTGCTCTTTATCCCGGTGCCTCCCTAATTTAAGGGTAAACGTACTTTGGGAAAAATACCAAGAAATGTGTACAAATACAGTTTGTGTTATTCCTAAAGTTACCTTTAGGGCAAAAACAGTGCACATGCGTGTGTGTGTGTGTGTGTGTGTGTGTGTCCATTTTCATTCATTACTTCCCAGGTAGGATGAGTGCAACAATGACAAGAGAAGAAGGCAGCTTATTAATTATTCCTGCGCATCACTAGCCTTCACCCGTAATATTGCTTCTGGTCTGTCAGGCTGATGTGTGCTTCTCTGTTCCTAAACAGTGCGTGTTTCAAAGACCTTTCAAGAGAACTGTTCCACACTGTTCCATTCTGTTCTAGAGAAACGGCAGAAATAATAAAAAAAGAAACAAAGGTGAGCAGAGGAATTTCCTTGACAGGTCTCCGTAGGCTCCAGGCCTCCATGTCTAGACCTCCTCTCTCTGTCTGATCTGGAAGTGCCTGAACAATAGCTGTGTGGGAGGCGAACATCTTGTGCCTCAAGGACGGGGAGATGGAGACCTGCTTGACTCCCACTGAAGTTAGTCGATGAGCAACTTGAGGCCGGGGCGAGTTCCATTGCCCAGAAGACATTTTAACCTTTGCTTTGAAGACACCAAGGCTTTACAGTTTCAGGTAATTGTGTCTGAGGTAATTCGCAGCTAGTTTGGGGCCCGGTGGTACTTTCGGTGACAGTAGGCCGAATTTTAACTCATCCGCAGATGTACAAGATCTGTTCATTGACTTAGTGAGTCACTAATTGCCTTTAGAGTTTCGTTAGAAGTGGAGACATTACTAAAGAGCTCAAATTAGTCAAACTCAGACCCAAGTTCAGGGAGACATCTGAGACAGGAATTGACAAAGTAACCAAGAAATGTGAAAGGAAAAGAACAGAAGGGCTCATTTTCCTATTCACCCTCCACATTCCAGTCTACTAAATGCTGAATGATGCAAAGGAGCTGTCTGAATGGAAGCGCCTTGGCCAGTGTAGCGTATGGCAGAGGGAATGGATATGAAACCATGGCTGATAGTGCATGTAAGCTCACCTCTGCCCCATTTCCCCTCCTTCCTGTCCTTACCTCCTCTATGTCATTCTTTGCTAGCATCCCCTTCCATGGAAATAGCACTTCTTCTCAAAACATAGAATCTGTTTTGAAGGACACAGGTAATTCAAAAGCTCTTTCTGTTCAGATATTACTTGCCTAATTTAAATAGCTCAGCAATGATGAAATCCTAGCATGGCAGAATCTAAAAGAGTTTGGCCCAACTTATTAAGTTATTATGATGCACATTACAGGCTCATTTGCTGTAATTAATTAGCAGAGAGAGGATAGAGCTTCAACCTTAATTGCTTCTATCTAATAAATATTTTCAAGGAGAGTTCATTTATGAAGAAGAGCACAACTGGGATGAGTGTGTGTTAAAAGCTTCTCTTATTTTTCTCCCTTTTATTTACATTGTTTTTAAGGCTATTATTTAAAATACAGTCTAAGAATTCTGAATAGAAACATAACATTAAACCAAAGTTTAACATAGCGTTAAACTTTTCTTAAAACAGTGTGCTTGTCTACAGTGTTCATTTCTCCCACTGCTTGCTAGAATGTAGGACATTGCATCTTAACGTTTTCCAGTCCTTGGAGTCTTTGGGGGATAGATTTGGGAAGAATGCTGACATCCAATCCCCTCCCCCTTTTTTGTCAAATCACTGTGCAGGATCAGATAATAGATGTAACATTTCAGAGTTGAGATAGCACTATTTAAGAAATCATAGTTAAGTTACAATCCATCCCCTGAACTGGCATTATTATTCTATGAATATCCATATTTACATGTCAACATGAAAAAAGCAAACATTCCATAACATGATCTAGCAGTTGGGGCTAGGGATATAGCTCTATGGCAGAATACTTGCCTGGCATGGGGGAGACCCTGGATTCTAGCTCTAGCACCACAAAAATAATAAAATAAAATAATTTGGATCTTAATGGTTTTCAAGGTGGCTTTAAAATACATTGTTTCACTTGGTCTTCTTCCAAATACCCAAGCAGGCCAGTCAAAATGTTATTACATTCCATTTATGAATAAAGGAACTGAGATCGAAAGATATTAAGGGACTTGTCCGAGAGTTCACCGCTGTTATCAGTGCAAACCAGAAATGAGCATGCCCCCCTCCTGATGGTCACTGGCACACACCCCTTTCTATGAGCACTGCTAAGTATTTTAAACATACAGAAAACCAATGGCACAGACAGACACATGCTAGCCTCCATAGGTTTAACCAGTGTCAGCCTTCTATTTTTTGCTTCAGATATTTCTGTTTGGGTTTTGTTCATAACACAGTGCTATGAATACAGCTGGCTCTGCCCTCCCTGCTTCTCTCCCTCATCCCACTATGCATTCTCAGGAGTCTCCACTCTCCTGCATTTGCTGGTAGCATTTTCATGAAAGTTTCCATATTTTTGCTGTATAGGTATAACAAATGTTGTTTTATGCTTTAAAACTTTTACATGCAGGAAATCATATATAGCATTTTGAAACTCTAGTTTGGTCTTACCTCTTCAGTAGTATTTTTCTGAGATTTGTCCATTTAGATCTAGTTCATCCTATAGCCATGTAATATTCCATTATACAAGTAAACCACCCTTATTCATTCCTTATTTATAAACATTTAAATTACCATATTTTCTCTTTGCTATTATTGTAAAAACAATACAGCAAAGCACATCTTTGTACAGTTCTCTTTGGTCCAAGGAATACGGATTTGTCTAGGCCTGAGAGAAAAATCTAGAATTACAATTAATATACTGGGCATTTTTTCAAGTTTTGAGGGTAAGGTACTTCTCAGATCAATATCTGCAAGGAAAGAAGATCACCTGGAAAGCACATTGATTTAGTGTGGGTGCTCCAAGGTTTGGGTCACCCCAGCCAGATATCATCTGCCCCATAGAAGGCCCAGGGGTGGTATGATCAGTCATGCCAGATTTGCTATACAAAGAAGCTCTTGGAGGAAGAAGTCCCGTAAGAAGAAAACTGAATTTAGGAAATGCAATCAAACATATGAAATATTTTAAGGTGTATTTTGTCCAAAACATTTCTCAGGGGATACAAAAGCTATTAACTCAAGTTCTATATAGCATCTTCATGGAAAAGAGAGGAAAAAGAGAGGAATAGAGTCATAAAGAAATGTGTGTGAGTTCTAAAAATAATGCCTCAAGGGCCAGCCAAGCAGCTCAGTGGACTCAAGTGCCTGCAAGTAGGCTCAGGAGCTGGGGGTTCCATCCCTGTGCTGTGCTGGCCCTGCCCCCGGGGCGCACTGAGAAGGCAACTGAGACTGGTGGCACGTGCCTGTAATCCCAGCTCTTGGGAGGCTGTAAACAGGCGGATCGCTATGAGTCCGATCTAGTAGTGAGACCCTGAACACCCTGTAGACCCTTCCCTAATAATAAAAAATAAAATAAAATAAATAATGCCTCAATATATCCAGCACACCATAATTAAGAAAGGAGTCTTTCTTCCACTAGAAGTATGAGAAGGCTCAACATCAGAAAATCTCAGCATATTTCAATATTTTTGTGGTCTTAAAAATAAAAGCAAGGGTTCCTTTTCATAGATGCGGGAAAGTAATTTATAATGTCAGTCAGCTGGTGGTGATTGGCGTCTCAGTGGTTAGGTAATGTAATCAGAAACCAACTGCCCCCTTCTCCCAAAGCAGGTGACCTTACAGTGGACAGTGCTACCGCCTTCAGTGGAAGGTGGTAAATCTTAGCTTTGAATGAACATGCAGCTGGTTCTGCTTTTGTGTCAAGGTTGTGCTCTCTAGAAACAGATTTTGACAATCAGGGGAAATTTTTGAGTCATGCACTCCAAAACTCATCAGCAGGGACAGGGGTAAAGAAGGGAGGAAGCTGAGCAAGAATATGATTTCAGTCACAGTCTTGCCTTGGCCTCCTCTAGGGGGACAGGTTTTCCTTATGAGTCACACAGTAAGAGTGTTTGACCTGGAGCCACAAGCTGGCCTTTCGTAGCTCTTTATTCAGTGCTCTGTGCATGTGGGAGGTGGGTGAAGGGGCCAGGGTTTCCAGGCATGAGATGGCACCTGCCAGCCAAGAGCAATCCTGAGAAAATTCCTTGGGAGCCATTTGAAATGATCTTCCCAGAAGCTGAAAAACTAGTTTGCTAGACTATGGGACTGAGGCAGCTGCAGAAGGCACTAGATTCTTCCATACCAAATCGTAGAGTGAAATGGAATTTTAAACTGCTGAATCAAAGTTGTATTTTACACCTTAAAATGATTGTAGGAATTTTTTAAAAATATATTAAGTGTGTTCAGAAAAAGCATTGAGACTGCTTGCACTTTAACACAGAAGCAAAGGAAGATGTCTTTTGACTGAAAAAGACAGCAGAGGATAGAAAACAAACACAAAACAACTTTATATGATTATGTCTCGTGAATCTTGAATGTTCAGTATACCACCTGTGTATACACAACAACCATCACACACATATGCACACATATTTCATCATATTGCATGTTGTACACATGCATACGTGCATGTGCATATATGAACATTTCGTGTTCTACCTCATACCCTATAGCTTAGGGAAAATGATATTCTCCTAATGACCTGGTAAATAGTCACTGTTAATCTCATTACTGTATAGATATTTAAATTGCACAGCTATAATTTCTGTAAGAAAATTAAACATGAGACTCATAATTCCTTGTTAGCATTATACATTTCTGAATTAGAGAAAGTTGAAGAGAGGGCATTACTTTCTTGCCAAAGATCTGGAAACACTTTGTCCCTGGAGTGGCCTTTCAAGCCCAATGAGTCTCCATAGGAATGGAAGAAATCACACACTCGATTCCAGGAGCCTATGTTTGCCAGCTCCCCTAGCTTTACTTTGGACTTTTACCACTTCACCGAGGGTCAGTCCAAAGACCCGAGGCCCACTACGACGCTGCACATTGCTAAGTGTCACCAGGGAGGTTTGCGTCCTCTTGCGTCGTTGCCAGGTAAGGATCAGAAGATGAGACATTCCCATCCCTTGCACCTCACATTTTGTGCCAAACCAGGACTTCACTGCGAGAAGTCCATCTGCCAATTTTCCTTTATTAAAAAGATATTCTTTTCCATGCCCAAGAATAACATTATGGAAAAGGATAACCATTTAGCTGTGTTTGACCACAGACCTAAGGAATTCAACAGGATCCCACAGAATTCCAAACTTATTTTTTAATTCACAAGCTGAAGATGAAAAGCACATCAATGATCATGATCAGAATAAAAAAGGGTTATATTCTTTCAAAGCTTTACACTGTCACCAGAGAATCAAGTATCAATATTACGATCATCGTTGTGTACCACACCTACAAATGGTAAACATGCATTATATTTTGCGTAATAAAATATGCTCCTTTGCAAGTAAAACTGAGTAGACTAGTAATGACTTGGCGTTTCATTTTGTTGTGTGGAAAAGACACTTAGCACATGGTCTCACAGCCAGCATTGGGGTGCACCAGGCCCAGTGGTCCTGGACACACTCAGCACCCACTCCTTCTAGGGTGCAGACAGCCCAGTAGCACTCAGCGTTCCCGGGAGCACACTGCTTCATTGTTCTGAAGCACATCTTCAGTGCCAGACAACAGGCGAACTCTACAGAGTTCCAGGTAGAGGCATGTTTATTTGTTTTCTGTGGTTCAGAAGCCATTTCCGTTTGCCTGAATAAGACACTGTCTGAAGCAATTTCCTTTCTCTTTGCAGGACTCCTTGAGATGGTAAATCATTACGATCGTCAGGGCTGCTGGTACCCTAATGAAAGAGAGGTGATCTCATGATATGAAAGGCAATGAATGAGCAGAGGAAAAGTTTTTATTATTAAATTTATTTATTTATTTATTTATTTGGTACAGGATCTCACTATGCAGCTCTGACTCACAGTGATCCTCCTGTCTCAGCCCTCCAGTGCTGCAATTACAGATGTGCACTCGCACACCTGCTTTTGGTGCCCGGCATGGCACACCCTGCTTGCAGTACCAGGGGTCAAACTTGGGTCCTTGCACTTGCCAGGCAGGCGCTTAGACTGCTAAGCTATCTCCTCAGCCCAGATTTTAAAAATTAGCATAAAATCTATTTAATGGAATTCAAGGCTGAGAGTTATTCTTTTTTTTTTTTTGCCACTGCTTGGTTGCTCTTCTTTCCCTCTTGCCACCTGCCACCTCTTGCTCCGCTTTTTGATTTGGATCTGAATTGGACATTGTCATGATGAGTCATCTTAGGATAAAGTTCTGCCTTTCCGCCCATGTCCCTGCTTAGAGAGGTCATGAGTAAGAGAGGATGGAGCATAGTTTAGGAGCACCTCAGAGTGGAGCTGCTGGAAAAGCCCTGTGGTGATAGGTGAAAGGCTGATCTACATGTTGAGCAGTCTGGATTCTGTCCCTCGTGCCACCATGTGACTTAGGACCATCCTCTACCACCCTGAACCACTCGTGAAAAATGGTGAGACCAGGTGCCAGCTCTTTCTGCTTGCCTCAAAGAGTTATTAAGTGTCAAATGAGATGATACACGTAAAACTACTGGGTGAGCTGCAGAACACTTGCACAAAATGTCAGTAGGATACAACACATATTAAAGCTAAAGATTGGATGGTTGTCCTTAACGTTTTCCCTTCTTCTTGATTCCCACTGTCACTACCTCCTGCTGTCTCAGTTCCTGTTCTTACTTTATCTGGTCTCCAGTCTTATCCTTCAACATCTCCTCAGTCTGCTCTGTACATTGAACGCAGGCGAGCTTCCTAAATAGCTTTTTCTCCAGGGAAATGTCTTCATAAGTCTTATGAGCCCCTGGAGCTCCCTATAGCACTTTAAAATACCAAAAAACACTTGCCTGTCATAAAGGGTTGTGATACTAATGTAATCCAGATGTTGCTTTAGACCTCTGTTCCTCTGTAGAGGATGGAGGTCTCAAGATAAAATGATTTCACTTCCCAATTCTACAGTCTATCATTGGTCAAAATAAATTGCACAGTTTTTGTAGGCATACTTCCTCACGATCTGCATTTTTATTACTGTTGTTGAAAATGACAGAAAGTTTAAAATGACCTAACTAAAAATTAAATATGTTGGCTTATTTAACTGAAAAAATCAGAAGATATGATGGCTTCAGGCAAGACTAGATTCACACTCAAATATTACCAACTGTTTTTTCTTTCTTCTTTCCAGATTTGTGTATTGCTTTCCTCTGCGTTGTTTTCACATTTAATCCCTTCGTGTGCTAGACATGCTGATAAAAGCAGCCTGAATGAACTGAGATTAATTGTCAGCTAGTTACTACTCCAGTAGTGAAAAAAACCAAATTGTAAATGGTTTCAACAAGTTAGACTATGCCTTTCTTACATTTCGGTTCTGGTGATAAACAATTCAGGACTTCACATTTTGGTCCTGTGAAGTCTTTAGCTATTGATCCTCACAGTCTGATGCAGTCATATCTCTGAAGGGAAGATATTATTTATGGCCCATTTGGAGCTCCAGCTATGAAAATCCCTGTTCCAAACTGCCAGAAGTCAGAAGGGAAAAAATAGTGGGTAAAAGCAATGGTGTCTCAAACAAATTTGTTTTTCAAGCTTTCACATCGCGTTTTCAGGTGTGTGCACTGATGCAGCTGTACATGGCTGCAACCAGGGCTGAGAAATGCAGGCATTTATTCCATGTAAGTTATAATTCTGTCTACCTAGCTAAAACTTTATTATTATGAAAAAATAAAGAACAGACATGGAACATAGATTTCTAAAATGGACTTCCACAAATAGCTAAAATTAACATCTACTGAAGTATATGTGGACTACTTTGTCTTCCCTGAACAATATTTATCACTAAAGCAGTCCGATAGATTTCAAAAAGGGTTACGCAGAAAGTGCTACTTTGCTTTATCTCCAGGCATGTTCAGGACTCTCAGTTAGCCGGAAGTGGAGGAACCGCCCTCGGGAGAGGGCTCTGAGCTTCCTCCCTCGTCCCTCTCGGACTCTCTCACTGGTGAGGCTCACTGTGCCGTCTGAACCCTGGGGATTACATTCTCAGTGTCCTTTCTGAGTTACCTCAGCAAATGCCCCGCCCAAGACACACAGCTTAGCAACTGGCAGGAATGGCCTGCACCTAGCCCAGGCCTGGGACACTCGGTGAGCCCCTCATTTGTTTCAAAATTCAAGCGCTGGTCTGGCAGAGTCCCCAAATGAATTGGATGCAAAGAAAGTATACCTTGCTCGGCAGGCATCATAAATCCACCCACGAAACAGCGTGCACTTGTCTTTGTTCTTTTCTGGAATGACTTCATGAACTTTTAGTGCTGAAGGTCAGGCTCAGGAAGGATTTATGGCCAGCATTCTCAGTAGGAAAAACCTGCCTGACTCCCTTCACCCCTTCTCCTCAGCTGTGGGTTAGCAGGCACCTCAGCCTCCAGCCACAGGACTGTGCTGCGGACCGGATACTTGTGGACGAGTTTGATGGTGGCTTTCATCCCAGACGCTGAGAAGATCGGAAGAGTCTTCTGCAAAGGCTTGCTGTGGACTCATGAAGCTCGGTCTCACCAAGGCAAAAAGGAAAAGACAGGAGAAGCAAGAGTCAGAAAAAAGAAACCACAGTATTTGTACCAAAAAAAAAAAA
>NDGM011039515.1:0-19695 GCA_002564305.1 Octomys mimax | reverse complement strand
TAGTTTTTTTTTAGTTTAAAATATATTGCACTGGGGAAAGAGGGTACTGGGCATTGAACTCAGGGTCTTCACACTGAGCCAGCTACCCAGGCATTTCTAATTTTTTAAATTTATTTATAAACAGTCTCTTTAAAAATATTTTTATTAATTTAAATGAGAAAATAAAATAGCACTAAAATTGAAACACAGTCTTGCTAAGTAACTCATGAGTTACCCAAGCCAAGCTGAAACTTGGGGTCTTCCTGCGTCAGTCTCCCAGGTTGCTGGCACTGCACCACACCATGATCTGGGAGCTGCCTATTGGATTTTTGAATACTAAAGGTCATATAACTTTACATTAAAATTGAAAAATACAGAAATATAAAAAAGTCTCATATAGTTCCATTGTATAAGGACAATAACTTTTGGTGGTTTCCACTTCCTCATGCCTTCATTATTTGTCAATGTTAAAGAATTGAAAATAATTAAAATTTTAATAATTACCTCTTAAAAACTATCTTTCCCAGATGAAAAATATAGAAAAGAGCAAAATGACAGTATATTTCATTTCTAATCTCATCCAAAAGATACTATCATGAAGGATTTCAGATTCCTCTTCTTTCTAATCTATGTATGTGTATGTACATATATACATAACAAAATTAAAATTGAGATCATACTCTGCAATTTTATAACCTCATTACTTCAGGAATAATTTCAAACACACACAAAAGTAGAAAGAATTGTATGAAGAAACCCTTTGAATATTCATTGAGCTTCCACAATTCAAACATCCTACCTCCAGATTAATTTGAAGCAAGCACCAAATAAATGCATTGATACCTACTTGCAAATTTATATCTGCGAGATAAGGGTTCTCGCTTCTGAAAAATCTAACAATACCCTTATCACATCTGTAGTCTTATAAAGACATTTTACTACCATCAGCTAGTTGGCCAATACTCAAATTTCCCTGGATTATTTTATCAATCTTTTTCCAGTTATTTGTTCAATTTGGAATTCCAATAAAGTTGGATTATTTGGTATATGTGTTAAAGTCTCTTAACACATAGCTTGTTCCTCATTTTTCAATTGACTTACTGGAACAAAACTTTTTTTTTTCCTATAGGATTTTCCAGTGTGTTTCTCTAATCATAACTCCCATGACATCATTTAATATGCTTCTTTATCTCTTGTGTTTTCTTGTTCACACACATAGACTCGATCAAATTCTAGTTCAACTCTGGCCAGATATTTCATATGTGAAGTTAGATATGAGAGACAAATAATGTCTGCTGTTTCTCCTTTTGTAAAATAGCCATCATTTTCTAGCTACAATATTTTATTAGATATTACAATAGGATAGCACTTTATCATTTCTGGATCAATTATTAGCTGGAGTTTGGTTGAAAAAAGAAACTTTCTCTTCTTAGCTATTAGATTTCCTTAAGTAAAATTTACACATAAGAAATGGATTGAAAGCTTGATTCATTCTTTTTATTTTCAGTCTTCAAAATAAGAAATTTGTTTCCTCCCAAATGTACCAAGAGGTTTTTGTTTTAGGGTATCACTCTGAGCTAACGGGCTGAAATGGTTACTTCGCATCAACGCGTTACATTCATTCTAACTCATGCTCGAACTGCCCCTCTGCAGCCAGTGAGTGTGTCCTTAAGCTGCTCCCTGGGTCCGTTCTGAGATGATGCTTAACTTCTGGTGAGACAAGCTGTTCCACAATCCTCTTGTAATGTTCTGCTCAAGTACTAGAATCTGTCACTTCTCCAGATTCTCCAAGGAGCCCAGGAAAAGGTTATTGCTAATGGCTGCCTCTTACATGTATAACATTATTTATTTAACCTGGCACTATTTGAGAGGAGACACTGTGTATGGTTTCCAAATATTATCCTTTATTAATTACAAACTCAGGTATATTACAGAAATGGCATGTATAAGTGACTGATAATGTAATGCAAGTGTTGTCTCTGTTATTTAATGTCTACAGAAAGACTAATCAATTGGCTCCTGTATGGCTGGGCCTGAGGCAGGCTGCAGCCTTCACCTATCCCTGCACTGGCCTCTAGGATGGCACTCCCAAACAATAAGATGGCAGCAAGCAGGGTGTAAAATCTCCAGAGGAGGGAGGTTTGTGTGTATATTTAGTCCCTGATGCTCAGTAGCTCCTAAGGCTATTCTGCTTCTTGGAACTAAAGTCCTTCTCCTAGTCCCTGGACATTTCATTGCCAGCCAAAAGAGCAAGATGGTGGTGCTAAGTGGAAGATTTGTGTTAGGAAGGTGTATCAAAGGTGTCTCACCTGTAAATACATGAAAAAAAATCATAAAAAGAAAGTCTTTCTCTTCCAACCCCTTAATGACTGGTTGAAATGCTTGGACTGGCTAAATGTCAAAGTATATTAAGTCACCTTACAAATAAATATAATTACTATATACTTTTGGAGTACAAAAAGTAATTTTTCAATGTGGTGCCTGTAATTTTGATTGCTATATTGTATAATCTGCTGCTTCCTGAGAATGTTTCAAAGGCACTTTTCTGAAATGCCCAGCCATGCACAGCAACTCTTTCTTTAAAAAAATAAAAAAGAAATTATAATAGCAGTACCCTGAGGTAAACTACCTGCGCTGTGCCATGCATTGCCTCTATTTACTCAGGCTCTGTGAGATAAAGTTTCTCCTGGTCAAAACTCTTAAGTGAAATTAATTGCAATTCATAGGCAGATTTTAAAAATTCACCCACTTTCACCTTTCAAATTACAAGGAACCTTAAGCAGTGAATGCTTAAGCAGAATTCAGAGCAAGCTTCAAGCTCTGAAGTTCCCATGTTCTGCCCTCATGACACTCTTTTTCAGGAAAAAATTAAAAACTGATATAAATGCATATCTGTAGACAATTAACAGCATTGTCTTTTTATTCTATTTTGTTAGTGTTGGGACAATTTCAGTTTGCATTTCAGATTTGAAAAAAGGAATACTTTTCTAGTAGAGGGCATATAGTAAATACTGCATGAAACATTCTTATTGTAAAAAGTGTTTATCTAAAATCAAAAATAGAGCTGGCGAGATAGCTCAGCAGGCACTCTAAAGTGCCTGCTTGGGCAAGCTTAGGCAGGTGCTGCAGACCGCAGTTTGATTCCCAGCACCACTTGCCCTGCCAGCCCGCCATCAGGGTGGGCTGATCCATCAAAAATAAATAAAATAAATAAATGAATAAATAACATAAAACCTAGCCAGGTGTGGTGGTACTCACCTGCAATCTCAGCACTCTTGAGAGGCTGAGGCAAAAGGTTCAAGCTTAACCAGGGCAATGTAGCAACTTAGCGAGACACTGTCTTGAACTAAAGGGCCGCGGATACAGCTCAGCAGAAGTGCTTCCCGCCAAGTGCAAGGTGCTGAGTTCAATGCCCAGTACCCCCACACACAAAAAAAAAGAAAAAGAAAAGAAATAAGAAGGACTGGGCATATGGCCCAGTGCAAAGGCCCTGGGTTCAACCCCCAGTTCTATGCAACCCCCAAAAGAAGTAGAAAGGAAGAGAAAGGACACAAAATGGAAAGAGATGAACTGCATGCACAGCCTGCACTGCATCTAGCAACGCTGTGGGTGCGCAGAGCATAGTGGGGACTCGCCTTTGAAAACCAAAAAGAGCAGCATGCTATGTAACAGAGAGCAGTGTTTTTCAAACTTGAACATGCAGACAAGCCACCTGGCTGCCTGTCAGGAGGCAGACCCTCCTTCTGCAGTGCTGGAGATTCTTTTGTTTTAAGTTATTTTTATCAATACACGTTTGAAGTTCACAACGATCACATTCATCATGTGGAGTAGTAAATGCACACAACACATCTTGATTCTGCTTTTGTTCCTTCTGCTTCCTGATCTTCCCCATCCACCCATCTCTTGGTCTTTTTCCCATAGGTGAAAGATCCCTCTCCCTGTTTTCTATTATCCACTTTTATTTTTCTCTTTAATTTACTTATACTTGAGTTTCTCATGTAAGAGATACCAGATGATATTTAAGCTTATTTGTCTGATTTATTTTATTTAATAGTGTGGTCATAAAGTACATTTTTTTTCTTTTTATAAATGACTCAAATATGTTCTCCTTTATAACAGAGTAGTACTCCATTGTGTATAAATATCACATTCACGTTCACCCATTGATAGATATATCAATACTTCCAAGATCGAGCTATTAAGAGTTGTACTGTTGGGCCAGCCCGATAGCTCAGCAGATTAAAGCACTTGCTTAGGCATAGACAGGGAACAGGGACCGAGGTTCAATCCCTGGCTTGCTGTGCTGGACCCGCTCCCAGGGGTATCCTGAGGTGGAGATTGAGACTGGACATGGTGGTGCACGCCTATAATCCCAGTGCTTGGGAGCCTGAAAACAGGAGGATCACTATGAATCCGAGCTGCGTAGGGAGACCCTGTAAACCCTGTACTAAATACATTAACAAAAAAAGAGTTGAACGGCTATACACATGAATATAAATGTATTACTATACTATGTTGACTTTAAATCTTTCAAGAAGATATCCAGAAGAGGAATAGCTGCATCAAATGAAATTTCCAGTTTTAGTCTTTTGAGGGATCTCCATGCTGATTTACATTCCAACTAACAATGTAGGAGAGTTCCTTTATCTTTATGGCCTTGTCAGCATTTGCTTTTATTTCATTTCTTGATGATGGCCATTCTTTCTGCACTAAGATGGAATTTCAGTGTTTTTGCTCTTATGGCTAGTGATGTTGAATAATTTTTCACGTACACTAGTGGTCATCTGTACTTCTGAGAAGTGTTAATTCATTTCAGAACCAGTTTTTTTTTCTAAGTCTTTTATGTGGGGTCTAATTTTTTTTAGTTCTTTGTATGCTCTAGACGTTAGTCCTCTGTCCAAGGTGTAGCTGGCCGAGTTTTTCCCATTCTGTAGGCTGTCTCTTGAGTCTGTTGGTTGTTTCCTTTGCTGTGTAGAAACATTCATTGGATGCAATCCCAATCATAGATTCTTGATGTTATTTCTTGTGCAACTGAGGTTCTGTTCAGAAAGTCCTTGCCTGTGCCCATCTTCAGGAGTTTTACCTATTTTATCTCCTAGTAGATTATTTCTGTTTTATTTATTTATTTATTTATTTATTATTTGTATTTTAGGGAAGAGTCTACAGGGTGCTCAGGGTCTCACTACTAGACCGGACTCGTAGTGATCTGCCTGTTTACAGCCTCCCAAGAGCTGGGATTGCAGGTGTGTGACAGTCTTAACTGCTGTCTCACTGCACCCTGGCGGTGGGCTCCAGGGTGAGCGCAAAGAGCAAAGCCCCAGGGCCCTGCGCCTGCTTGCAGGGGCTTTAATCTGCTGAGCTATTTGGCAGCCCCTGTTTCTGTTTTAATATTTAGATCTTTAATCCATTTTGATTTTAGTTTAGCACATAGAGATAGATATGGGTCTACACTCAACCATCTCTATGTGGACAGCCAGTTTTCCCATTTGCTAACACACTGTATTTCTTCCAGCATATTTCTGGTTCGTTTGTCAAAGGTCAGATGGCTGAGTGTGCCTGGGGGGTTCTGCATCCTTCATTTTCTTCCACTGACCACATGTCTGCTTTGTGCCAGCATCCTGTTGCTTTATCATTGCAGCTCTACAACATATCTTGAAATCCAGGGTTGTGATGCCTCCTGCTTTGCTTTTATTGCCCACAGTGGCTTTTGCTATTCTGAGTCTCTTGTTCCGTATGAGTTTTACAGTTATTTCCTCTAGCTCTGTGAAGAATGCTGGGGGCCAGGGAGATGGCTCAATAGAATAAGTGCTTACCTGGCAAGCATAAGGGCCTGAGGTCAATCCCTGGTTCCACAAAAAACAAAACAAAACAAAACAAACAAACAAAAAGAATGCTGTTGGCATTTTGACTGGGATTGCATTGAATCTATATATCAGCTTTGGAAGGATGGCCATTTAGATAGTATTTGTCCTGCCTATTCAGGAAAAGGAAATATCTTTCTATTTTCTGATGTCCTCTTTGATCTTCTTTTCTATATGTAGGTTTTTTTAAAAAATAATTTTAGTACAGGGTCTACAGGGTCTCACTCCACAGATTGGACTCATAGTGATCCTCCTATTTTCAGCCTCCCAAGTGCTGAGATTACAGGCACACGCCACCATGCCCAGTCTCAATTGCTATCTCCACGTGCTCCAGAGACGGGGCTGGCATGGCACACCAGACCAAATCCTATTCCCTGCATCTGTCTAAGCAGGCACTTTAATCCACTGAGCTATCTGGCCAGCCCTTGATCTTCTTTTCTGAGCACTGTAGTTTTTATTACAGAGGTCTTTCACTTCCTTGGAGTAATGCCTAAGTATTTAAATTTTCTTGATGTTCTTGTGAATGGAATTGTTTTCCTAATTTCTTTCTTATTGAGTTCATTATTGGTGTATAGGAATACTATTCATTTTTGTGTGTTGGTTTTGGATCCTGATACATTGCTCAATTTGGTTATTTTAGGAGTCTTTTGGTGGAATTTTTTGGATCTTCTATGTAAAGGACCACATCATCTGAAAATAATGATAATTTGAATTCTTTCTTTCCTAATTATATCCCTTTTTTCTACCTCTTGTTTAAAAAATCTGAGATTCTGCATTTCCAAAAAAAAAAAAAAAAACTCTGCCTGCTGTCATTGCTGCTGCTCTGGGGCCACACCTGCGCAGAGTGACGTGGCACACACACTGGGGGAAGTTCTTCTGTTTAGTTAGCTGTCCAGCATCTGAGCAATTCAATCTTAGAAAGCTGACTGATTATAAGTCTTTTTTCTTTCTGTATTTTAGGAAAGGGTGTACAGGGTGTTCAGTGTCTCACTACTAGATCGGACTCTTAGTGATCAGCCTGTTCACAGCCTCCCAAGAGCCGGGATTACAGGGGTGTGCCACCATGCCCAGTCTCAATTGCAGTCTCAGTGCACCTGGGGGTTGGGGCTGGCATGGCAGGCCTAGGGATAGAACCCCCAGCCCCTGCACCTGCGCCTGCAAGCAGGCGCTTTAATCTGCTGAGCTATTTGGCTGGCCCTGATTATGAGTCTTGAAAGAAAGAAAAGGCTGGTTCTCATATATAGAAATTTATATAAGAGGTCAAATATTTTATTGTTCTCCCTTGACCTCCTCCGCTAGTCAGCAGCACTTGTGTGGTTCTGGTCAGGAACCGGTGACACAAGGGAAGTGGCTGCGTGGCAGTTAGGTCTCTATTTGGCCACAGCACAGTTGTGACCAAACTGGGATCCTGGCTCAGGGTGGTGGGCTAAGGGGAGAGCACAGCAAGCTGAGCAGCATCAGTAACAGCAGGCTTCTTCCCGGCCTGCCTCTGTACAGAATTTTGGGGCATTTTCTTCACTGCACAGCTTTGAGCTTGGTTCTCAACACTCATTAATATACTTGCATGAACTTTCAAAATCCTTAGCTCATAAATCAGACAGGACTGACTGTTATTGCTTGAAACTAATAACTCTGATAAAGCCAGAGTTTTCCAGAGGCTCCTGAACTTGCACAGCCCCACTGGCACGAAGTGTGGGAGGCGCTGCCACCTGCACCATGCAGTCTGATCTCTTCCTCCCAGGGCAAGGACAAGCCCTTGTTGAGCAGCCTCTTCTGGGTGGAAGGGTGCTTCTTGGCATTCATCTGTGTTTCCTCTGATGATGAGCTCGCTGACAATAACTTCTCTTGGCATAATAGGACTAGCTTTATGTCCTCAGTGATGTTCCTAATTAGCTCTGGCTTTGGGCAAATTGGCCTCTATGAGCTCCATTTTCTTGATGCTTAAAAGGAATTAAGACTGAATTAATGTGTTATTATTGCATTTTTCACATCATATTTTATTTATTTATTTGTTATTGTTTTTTAAAATATGGAATTCCTCAGGAATTTGAATGTCATCCCTGTGCAGGGGCCACCCTAATCTATCACTCCAATTTAGCACATGTGCTGCCAAAGTGAGCGCTCACATCATATTTTAATTGAGTTTTATAGTACTTCACTGGGACATAAATTACATGTCACAAGGGCTGCCCAAATAGCTCAGTGGATTAAAGCGCCTGCTTAGGCAGACGCAGGTGCTGGGGGTTCAATCCCCAGGCTTGCCATGCCGGCCCCGCCCCTGGGGCACACTGAGATGGCCACTGAGACTGGGTGTGGTGGCACATGCCTGTAATCCTAGCTCTTGGGAGGCTGTAAACAGGCAGATCACTATGAGTCCGAGCTACACAGTGAGACCCTATAGACTCTGTCCTAAAAAAAAAAAATTACATGTCACAAAATTTGCCAATTTCAGATGTATATTTCAATGATTTTTAGGAAATGTATCAAGTTCAGCAACCATTATTATACTTTAGTTTTTAAAAACTTTCTTCACCCTTAGTGGGCTTCCTCTCAATTTATTCCATCTATAGTTACTCCCTACATCAATCTATAGTTAATCCCTACACCCAGATAACTGCCAATCTAATCTCTGTCACTATAGATTCGCCTTTTCTGGACATTTCATATGAACAGAATCATACAATCATAACTTATACTAGCTTTTTATGGTCCATAGTGGGTAATTAATGGCCTATATCTGCAATGAATAACTCGGTGTTTTGAACATAGTAAGAAAAAAAAAATCCAACCACTAATACTTATTATTAGAGGAGTTTGTTGTTACGAGGGTTAAATAAATTCACTTGACCCTTGCTATCCAAAGCACAGCCTCAGACTATTATCACTATCACCCAGAGATGGCTAGAAATAGAGTTTTGGGTTTCATTCAAGATGAAGTGAGCTAGATTCTGCATTTTTACAAAACTCTCAGATGACTAATGTCCCATTAAACTTAGGGGAACATGGCTTGGAATGCAAGCACCCCAGGACAGGGTTTATGTATGGCTCAGAGAGATTACAAAGCAGTGTGAATTTCGATGTACCAGGATTACCAGAGATCAGAAGATACATTTTTTTCCTTAACTATACAGTATTTTAGAGGAATGGTTTGAACAGATACTTTATAATACCAGCTTATGTATTGAAACATGTATATTTATTTTTCTTATAGCTGAGTGACAACTGCATGAGGAAAACCAGTTTTAAATTAAAAATATAATAATCCCTTAACTGAAATGGACTTTACACTGAATTTATTAGCATGACAGTTAATTATGGAGCCTCTTACTTTTAAAAACTGACAAAATGTATTGCAGTTCCATTTTCTAGATAAGATAAGACTTATGCCAACAACTAAGAAGTCAATGTCAGACTTGAAGAGGCAGGACGGTAGGTGTTGTGTAGTGAGCAAAAGCCTCTAACAAAATAAAAACAAAAGCCATCTAGCTTTCCACCTACAGTATTCTGGATCAGAATGCTTTAATTTGTCCATTTAATCATTCCGCAAATCATCCAACATTTATCAAATTTGTCATTACTTGACAAGTGCTCTGCTAGGGCTTTCTGATGGATTGCCAGGTATAATATTCTTGAGGCATTTCTTATCAATACAATGACAGCAGCAACACTTTCACAAGACTTTTTATTTGTGAATGTTAAAGTTTAAAAATGCTATTAGGTTAAACCATGTTATTTACATACCTCGCATATACAATGAAGATGGTAAAAATGTATTTTCAAAACAAATCCAGGCTATATAGCAAATATAAAATAGGCACTGCTTTTATTTAGTGTTGCTTTAAGGAATACTCCAGAGGTAGAGGTAATTTTCCATTTGCTCCTCCAGATCCTCTTCAGCATTTATCCAGCCTCACACTGCAGGTGGGACCCTAGATTCTACCAGCCAAACTCTCTGTTTCCGGCACCAATACTTCTGTTGGAGGATGAAAGGAAAGCGTCGAAGTGTTTCCTCCTAAGGCTTTGCTGGGCCACTCTTGGTAACAGCTCCGTTTCTGTATTTACAGTCACAGCTGAAGGTGCTCTGACTGGGTTCCACCAAGAGCCAATTTCCCCTGCTCTGGGCAATAGCTTTCCTGTGTGCCAGTCCTCAAATCCTTGGCCTTGCCTTGCTAAATTCTTTAACCCTTCCCAAGTCTCTGCAAGTCATCATTTTGTGATTCTGTCTTCCCTGCCAAGTACACCATCTTTGGTAATACAAAGAAAGGCCATCAATCAGTCACTGTAGGGCCTGCCTGCTGCCTTGGCACCGTTAAGACATATAAAACATCCTACTCCTGAGACTCTTAGAGTCCAGTGAATTGTGAGCACAACATAGGTGGGCAAATGGGAAACACTATGCATTGGTATCTCATGAGAGATGTGTGAAATATTCTTCTGCCACTCAATGTCCACTCACTGTTCTTTTGCTATTCATACTCTCATTTCCCTCTCCCGTTATCCTCACTTGACTGAGGATCCCTCCCTCAACATGAGTAATCATGTGGATCAGGCCCAACCTACTGAATTTTTCTAACTACATGCCCTAATCAGATCTAGTGAAATGTAAGAATTCTATTCCTGGCAGTTGTGGGGAAAAGGCATGCACTCTTCCGCTGAGATTCCTGACAGTAAGGATTATGTCAACTGAAGCTGCCAGGAGATTCCATATGGAGCCTGAGAATGAAGCCAACTCAGAAGACAGAGCCAAGAGATGAAAAGGGAGTAAAATTCAAATGACATTGGTTAAGCCTTTGGATGAAGCTATGCCTTAAGCTAAATATGTCACCTAGATTTTCAGTTATGTGTGCCAATAGCCATTATATTGCCCCTTTTCTATTTGCATACACCAATTTGAGTTCTGTCCTTTTAGTTACCTGTAATTTAAACAGCTCTACAATTCATAAATTGGTATCAGGAGTGGGGATTGACTTAAAAAAAATCCAAAAACATTGAATCTGTTGATTCAGATGAGGTTCCATCTATAGTGAGCTGAGAATTCAATAACAAAGCAGATTAAACCAGTACCTTCTGTATACTGAGACTTACAACATATGCCTATCAAGGATAAAATTTAAAGACTTCTTATTTAACAGTTAGATTCTAGAACAGATCAACTGCTACTTGTTAGCTTTTAGTAAGACTGTATAAAAAAGTGTCAAAATTAGGATTGAGCTTAATTATCTAAAGAAGATATGACTTTGTTATGTGTGACCGTTTTTCCTTATAGGCTATAATAAGAATGACAGAAAATTCAATCATCTGACACCATAAAGCACTGCAAAAAGCCCTAAGAGAATGCTGTCAAAATCGTTTTCAGGCAAACCAATATGGAGGCCATTGAGCCAGGAAAATACTAGCGCCTGTTGCTAAAGGACAAAAATACCCAGACTAAAACACAGAATCAAAGATTTCAACTTTACAAAATGTCTGGCTTTGGAATTTTTAATCCATGTAATTGGCCAGTTGCAAGTACTCTGGAAGCTTATTATGATTGATCGATCGATCTCTATCTGTCTGTCTATTTGGTACAATGTCTCACTACACAGCTCTGACTCATAGTGATCCTCCTGTCTCAGCCTCCCCAGCATTAGGATTACAGATATGTGCCACCACTCCTAGTTTTGGTGGCCAGCATAGTGAACCTAAGGTTCTGTGGCTGGCATGGCATGTGGTACCAGGGATCAAACCTGGGTCCTTGTGCTTGCCAGGCACGTGCTTAGACTGCTAAGCTATCTCCCCAACCCTGGAAGCTGATGATAAATTAAAGAAAATTACCAAGAAAACAAAGGCTAGGTAATAGGCTTCGCACAGCTGCTCTAAGAGGAGATGCAGATACTTGTAATATGTACATATATTTCTCGATGCATCCAATATCAAAACTAAAAATCAGAATGCGGCTGTGTACGCAGTCGGCAGCCCAGAACCCTTCCATCCATGGCTCTGCTGCCCTTGGGGGCTTTTAGAAACTTTCAGAGCAGACAGAGAAGACAAAAAGGACCTCTAAATGCTTGCCTCACTTTTAGCACACTGGCTAGAAAGTGATATGCTGATTCTACTGCAGGTAGTCACAAGGTTTTACCAGGATTAATAGGCTGGGAAACACAGTCCTGGGTAGGCAGCTACTTCTTAGCAAGAATGCTACACAACACACAAAAAAGGATAGCAGTTATTTGGCGGTAACTTTACCACTGAGATGGTTTTGTCCAGTCCGTATGGTACCAGGAAAGAACGCCGAAGAGGGAGTCCCCAGGGCATTGATTTCCCCATGCTCTACTACAAATATGGCCACTGAGAAACAACAGATGAGAGCTCTTTCAAGAACAGTCCAGTCAGGCAACCAGGCTGGCTGATCAAAGAACTTTTCCCCCTCCCGTTAAAAGCCCCTGCTGCTTCTGTTTAGCAAGATATGACTTATGCCACGAGTTGGAGACCATTGTATACTTACTGCTTCTAATTTTTCCAAATGAGTTTTCAGTGCAGGCATTGTTTCTTTTCAGGTTAGTGGTTTTTGTTTTATTTTTAACGGTACTAGGGATTCAACCCAGATGGCTCACGCTGAACTATAGCTCAAGCCGCCCTCCCTTTGTATTTTATTTAGACACAAAATCTTAGTAAACTGCTAAATGGCACAAAGTGGGCTCAACATTTGACCCTTCTGACTCAGTTGCCCAGAGTTACAAAGATGTGCCATCACACATTTCCATTGTTTTGTAGCAACTTTGTCATGTATCCTTAAGTTATTAGGCCACAAAGAACAGTTTGGCTGCATAATAGGGAGGAATGGATATCACTTGCCATCCTGCACCTGGAGTTATAATACCTAAATGTGCGTACATTTTTATTAGTAGAAAGGCTGTTGCCATAGACATTTGTGGAGGCACACAGGAGGTATCCAGAGAAGTACAGGTTTGTCTGCTGTTCCCATTATCTATGACACATCCACCCTTCTGATAAAGTCAAAAGCCCTTGCACAATCATGTGTTGCTGATACACGCGATGCCTGATGGGCTTGTCAATCACTTAAGTCAATCTCTGTATCTCCTTTTGATAACAATGATTGGCCTAGGAATGCACACTTGGGCTTTGCTGGTAGTAAGGATGGTATGAAGCTAGAGCTGCTGCATATTCCCCCGTGGCGCTTTAGAAAGAAACTAACAATAGAGAAGAGCACAAATACATGGCGGACAATCTGAATCTTGGTGACATAATTTGAATTCTTTAAAACCAAAACCATACCTATCATGACTATCTTGAACCTTTCTGTTACCTAAGCCAATACATTCCCAATGTGGTTTACAACTTTGGCATCCACAGTTTCATGCAGTGGAAATGTGGCATTGGGAGGTGCTGTGGAACTTTTAAGGGTGTAGTACAGGGGGAGTTCCTCAGGGAAGTTTAGGATGTGCCCATGACATGGCTTAAGAAATTTCTAATGGGACCTGAGTTAAACTCTAGAACACACTGTAATAAAATCCTGAGCTTGGCTCTACCCAAGCCTCTGGCTTCCTGTCTTCAGGTGAGAGTCTTTGCGTTTGCACATTCTCCCACCACTGTCGCGAGCCCTGAAATGCCACAGGGCCATCGCGAGAAGTGAACCGATGCCAGAGTCATGCTCTTAAACTCTCAAAGCTGCGAGCTAAATCAGCTTCTTACAAAGTTAGCCTGTCTCAATAATTTCATTGCAGTAACACGAAAGCTAATACAATTCCTTCATCTGTTTAAGCCAATTTGAGCTGCATTTTAAGTCACTTGTAACCAGTGGGTCCTTACTGAATTAAACACTAAGCTATGTGAGGGTAGATGCGTAAACACAGACACAGACCAAATGACTGTAAATACGTTTTTGGCACAGCCCTCACTAAAACTGGAGGGGTGGTCAGAAGTGCACTTCACAGGGAGAAGAAAACTAGGTTTTGAGATTAGGGTTTGCAAACCAGTCACAAGAGTTTAAACTCAGTGGACTAGAAAATACAGCCATGAAGTTATTCTGACCCAGAGGTATGCTGGAAGTGAAGATTTAGAACAATTATTCTGACAGGTTAGATTGGAGCCCAGAGAAAAGAAAGTCAGAACCATGTTGAACTAAACCTGGCTGGCAATGTTCAGGGTTTAGAGCCCATGAAGCAGAGGTAGGGGAAAGGATCTGACAAAAATCAAGGCCCTGACAACAGCCTGGATAAAAGGAATAAATAAAAGAATGAGTCACCAGTGGCATCCAAGCGTGAGCAACAGAGATAGCAGGGATATCAATGAGAAAGAAGAGAAATCATCCTGGAAAGATGTGAGCTTGGTTTTGGACCTGCTGAAATGGAGAAGATGGCAGGCCATCCAGTTGCAAACGCGGGTTGTTAAGACAAGAATATGCAACTTGGAACAAAGTGGACAGTAAAGCTAAGCCTCAGTACAGAAGAAGCACTTAAAGCTGCAAGTGCGGGGAAGTACCAAAGAGGGAGAGAGAAAGCAGAAGTAAAAAATTTATTAGAGGCCAAGTGAAAAGTGCTCTGCCAATGAAAAGGATCTAGCACCCAATGCTTGGAGAAAAGCTGGAAAGCACGTTAAAAGCAAATACCAACTCATCCATAGCCTACCTCCGTGCCCTGGACCCACCGCCCTCTCCAGCCTCACTTTGGCCACCCTGCTGGCACGCACACCACCTCCTCACTACGACGTCGCCTAGCACACTCAGCCAGCTCCATTCAGACCTTGGCATAGGCTCTTCCCATTCCTGCAACGTTGCCTCCCCAAATATCTGCTTGCCTTTCTACCTCTGCTTAAACACAGCTTCCTGAGAAGAGGCCTTTCTAGATCAACTGAACTGACATATAACACAGCACACCACCCAGGCATGCAGCCTTCTCTAGGTTCCCCTCTGTTTTCCTTTCATAACAGTTCTCACTCCACCGCACTGTGTTGTCATTCTGTCTTTAAATGCACTAGGGCAACTGGAACGAAGTTCCCGGCAGGGACTTCATTGTGTCCACTGATACAATCCTGGTAAGTACGCAATCTGACACACAGGACCTTCAATACAGCCGGTGTGGGGGCGCACACTGTCAGACCAGCACCCTGGGAGGCTCAGAGGTTTGAAAGTTTGCGGCCAGCCTGGGCAATCCGCATAAAAGTGGTGGGCGAGGCAGGAAAAGGAGAAAATCAAACCCTTGATAAAAGCTTGTTTAATGACGAACACGGATGATGCAGCAAATGAGATGAAAAAGAAAAAAGTACAAGAAGTCATAATGAAAGACAATTAAAATTCCTAGGACATTCCTATCATTTCAGGGAAAAACAAACACCACTGCCTTGGCCCCCAGAAGGCTCCCTCTCTGCAGAGGAAAAGGAATTCAGGAGGCCTGCTGCCACCACAGGGGGGTCCCCTGCTCAGGGCGACAAGTCTGCCACCTGCAAGTTTAGAGCTCTGATAGGAAAGCAGAGGGTGGGTGAGCCTCTCCCGCCTCCAAAGCATCCCTGTGCACCTCTGCCACCAGGTGACTCGGTGAGAAGGGCAACACGAGGGTGCAGGGCCAGGCCGAGCGGGCACACGAGCACCTGCGGTCCTGTGCACTAAGGGTGACTCTTCCTGGGCCCCTACCCAGCCGTGAGCAACTCCGCCTCCAGACGACGCTCACCCCAACTCTAGACCTACCCCAGCTGGACTCCATGCTACTCTACCCCACCCAACCCTCACCTGGGCGGCCCTAACTGCCCCTACAGTACCCTGCCTCTAGCCCGCCCAAACCCACCCCATCTCTTCCCTACCTTCTTCACTGGCCCGACCTACCCCTGCCCTCACCAACCCTCACCCAGCCTTACTGTACCCTACCTCTAGCAACCTAACCCTCACCTTACTCTTACGGAGCCCAGGCCCTACCTCTGCCCTACACTACCCGACCCAACCCTCACCCTGCCCCTGCCTGAGGCCGGGCCCCACCCCAGCTCCCGCCCAGCCCCGGGAGGGCTCCAGGCTTGGTCCTCTCCCGCCGGCCCGGCCCACGCTAGGGGCACGGGACCGTCCAGCGCCGGGCACTATTTGTCCTTCCGCGGCGCGGGCGGGCGGCCGAGGAACCCGGGGAGGAGCTGCCCCGCCCCCGCGCCCTGCGCCCCTCCCCCACCGCAGTCCGCGTCCGCGCGGCGCGGTGCCCTCCGAGGCCCCGAGGGCCGGTGCCCGCTCGTCTCGCCGTCCTCTCCTCCCTGCACTGCGGGCACAGCCCTGCTCGCCGCGGCCTGGGCGCCCTCCACGGTGCTCGGCCCGCGCCGCGTGGCGGACACGCGTGGTCAGCGCCGCGAGAGGAGAACAAAGGCCGGGCGCCGCCGCCGAGCCCGCCCTGCCTGCGAGTTAAGTAGAGCTGTGCGAGCGTCTCAGAAACGAACCAAGGGAGCGGCCACGGCTGGCGCGGGGCGACTGGGGCGGACGCGACGCCGCGGCGGAGGCGTCAGCGAGAGCCCGGGCCTGCCCAGCCTGGCCGCGCCCGCGGCCCGCACCCCTGCACCGCGCTCTGGCCGCGGCCGCCCGCACCCCTGCACCGCGCTCTGGCCACGGCCGCCCGCACCCCTGCACCGCGCTCTGGCCACGGTCGCCCACCGCCTGCAGGATTCCGCCGGCAGGTGGTGGCGCTGCGCGGGGGCCTGGGGTGCGCTCGAGCCTGACACTGCGGGGGCCGGTTCCCTGCAAGATCTGAGAGCCCTTCCAGAACGGGAAAATCCTAGGGAAGGAGGCCGGCACGCCTGAGCCCGGAAGGACGCCTTTCCGGAAGGAAGGGCATGTGCTCGTGTCCTCGTCTGCTCGGAGTCCAGCGGAGGATGGAAAGCAGGAGGAAGGTGGAGGAGCTCCGAATGGACCTGCTTCAGAAGCTTCTTGCACTTCCGGTCACGTGGAACACACAAGTTTTCCTGCTTCTGTAGAAAAATCAAGGTATCGTGAAAGCGCGACGGCCAAAGATATAGCTTAGGGGCATAGTGCCTGCCTAACCTGCACCAGGTCCTGAGTTCGAGTTCCAGAACAAAAAAAAGCACAAGCAACAGAAAACTCTTGAAGGGGTGGGGGCTCTTAAGCGGTTTAACAAATCTCATCTGACAAGGTACGATTTGTAGAAAGCAGTTCCAGTATTGGTTAGTCAAGGTTAATCAACTGGTTAACCCACGAATGTTGCCCAGAACCTAAATGACTGTCTTCGTTCCCTTTAGGTAATGGCAAGCTCGCCTGTCACCTCTTTTCTTAGATGCATCAGGCTTCAACGTTTCTTGGCATCAAAAGCAGTCAGGGGCATCCAGCGAAGAGGCATGCTACCCTCTGTCCTTCCATATGTGTGAGGGGGGAGAGACAGAGGCGCGCGCGCACACACAGAACCCTATCTGATGGCGTCTAGCAGGACTGAGTCTCCCTGGACACAACTCTTATCACATACTCCTTCTAAACTGATTACTTGTCAGGAATGACCACAGTTGCAATCTATTATTCTTAATGCTGGGAAGAGAAAGTACCTCTGTGCCGTGTGGGAAGGTGTAACCACGAAGGATCATGTTTTTCCAGGAAAAAGAATTAAGGAGAAGTATCTGGCTTAGGCTCCCACAAGCTCCTTCATTTTTCCTTTCTTATACTTCAAAATGTTTTTGTTTGCTCTCCTACATGACATTAAAATTGTTCTGTTTCATCAGTTTTGCCTTTTCTTCCTGCTAACCCAACTCCATTTCAAGAACTGATTCTCCAACCACCCATCCACTTGAGAGCTTGGCCACCTCCTGGCCTCTGCAAGTGGCTCCACATCGTGCTGCTGCGCTGTCTGTGACTGCGAATGAGAATTCCTGAAGTCCTCTTGATTGTGCCAGGACCGGATGAGGACACAGCCAGATCCTGCAGGGTGGGGAGGAGGCCCCGGAGAGCTTCATCCCCTCCCGCCTTGGCTCTGTCCCTGGTCTCTGCCTGGCTGGGCAGCTGGGGAGCTGGGTGTCGCCTGGGATCAGCCACACAGATGAGGCTGCATCATGTCACCTTCTCCCTCCCTATCAGTCTCGGTCCCCTTATTTTTCTGAATAGCAGCCTGAAGGATCCCTAGGAATCCTAGAGCTGTAACATGTTCCATTTCTTTCCTGTATTCATTCTTTTTTCATCATCAGACAGTAAACATGGACTCCCAAGCACTGGGCTGTGTGAACAACCAAAGTGGAGCTTCTGTTCTGGCAGAAGAACTTCATCTCTGCACAGGGCTTGGATCAGAATTCAAGGTTCTGTTCTGGGGACCAGAAAAGAAATAACAGTTGAAAACAAAACCAAGCCATAAACTTGAAACAGCACTAATTCTGTGCAGGACAACTGTATGCCCATGTTTTAAATCTCCACAAATACCTACCTTTATTTGTATTATTATTTTGATCTTTACACAGCCCATAAATACCACATCCTTTCATTGAAGCCATTGTTTTGGGCAGTTACAGTTTCCAACAAGGTAAACACCATGTAGGGCAATGCACTCGTGGTACAGTATGCCTTGCTGGTGGCACGCCTTGTCAGCTGAGCAGGCCAGGCCGAGGGTGGGTGGCTGAACGAGATGGAGTCTGTGTCTGCTGCAGTTTACATGTCTCATGGATAGTTGTTACCCCATCTCTGCTCGCAGTCGGAACCTGTCAGATCTTATTTATCAGAATGGTTTGTAGATGCCTTGAACGGGGACAAGATACTTACAATTACCTTCCCTTCTGGCTACACTTGCCTGAGGGTATATAATAAAATCAGTTTTTAAATCTTTTTATTAACAGTCAAATTTCACCCAGGCTTTCTGTCCCCACTTTCATTTTTAGTAGAAAATATGTTTTAAAAAAGTGCAACACTACATGGAAATATAAGCTGTTTATATACTTTCTACTCATAGTTCTGCGTGAGGTAGTGTCATGGACCCTGCGTGTCTAATTTGTCTTGACAGTGTCTGCAGTCGAAGTAAGCCAGTTTAGAGTGCAGGTCCTGCAATATGAGTCAGAGAAGGTGGCTGTAGCAGAAGTGAGATGAAAACATCGAAATGAAATGCGAACCTCAGTCAATCTAGATGGGTTCCCCTAGCATCCCAGTTCAGGAAACTGCCTGGAGGGACCTGAAGCTTCACTTTGCTCCAGGCAAAGTGCATGACCCAAGCAAGTGACTCAGTGAATCTCCAGGACTTAGTGTCCAAGTGTTTACAAAGAGATAATAAGACCTGGAATGATCCTACGTTTGGGATTCAGAATGAAGCTGATCATCAATCTATTATCAAATAAGTTCGCTGAGCCAGGCACCTATTACATATGTCCAAGATCTAGCAAATATTTTGCATATAAGTGCTAAGCAAACCTTTACTGCATGAATGAATAAAAAAATCCATGAGTCACCTACTAGATATCAGGTCCTGGGCTACGGAAAACCTGAGATGCTTCGTGCCTTTCAGGATCTAGTCATCTGGTGAAGCAAAACATGGGTAAAAATGGTCTTTAACAATAAAGGTCCTGGGCTGAGGATACAGCTCAGCGGCATAGTGCCCGCCTGGCAAGCCTGAGGTGGTGAGTTTGATGCTTGGTACAACAACAAAACAAAAACAACTAAGGTTCTAAATGCCAACGAATACTGCACTTAACATCTTCAAATTAGAACTTCTGGATCCTCAGCTTCATTGTGATTTCTTCCCGAAAATTAATTGAAATCCATTTTATTTTATTTCCCCCCAGCCTCAAAATTCATTTTAATTATGCCTGTGATGTTACTTGTATAGAAGTGTTAGAGTATGTTTTAAAAATGAGTTTTGGGGCTGGCGAGATGGCTCAGTGGTCTAAAGCACCTACTTGGAACAAGCTGAAC
>NDGM011039471.1:8874-19791 GCA_002564305.1 Octomys mimax | reverse complement strand
GCTCAATGAGACGGCTATTGAGACTGGGCATGGCGGCTCATGTTTGTAATCCCAGCACTTGGGAGACTGTAAATAAGAGAATCACTACGAGTCCAATCTAGTATAGAGATCCTGAACACCCTGTAAACCCTTCCCTAAAATACAAAAAAAAAAAAAAAAAAGAAGAGTAGAATTCAGGGATCCAAACATTTGGCTTCTTCTCCTCCTCCTCTGTTTCCCTCAGAATTCAAATTGCTGAAAGAAGGAAAAACCTTAATTCAGAGGCTGACCAACCCCAATGACTTTGGTTAAGAAAGCAAGCAAATTAAAACGCACTTGCCTTTATAACTAGAAGACAAGAGAAAGAAAATGATACTCAAAGGCAAGACTCAACCAGGAAAACTTTTCCTTGCTCTTATGTTAGTTCTGCTTAGAATTTTAATCTCTGAATGCATTCCCTACTATCTCTCGGCATGTACTTCAATTTACATAAGTCCTGTGGTTGAAAGAAAATCCTGGATGAGTGCAATCATATCTGCTGCACATATCTAGTATAGTAACAAGCAAATTTCATATGCAGAAATTAAACTCATGAAAAATGCTTAATACATACATATTTTTAAATTATCAACTTTCAGTAAGATTCACAAAGAAACTTTCTCTCATTCCTTGTAACTAACTCATCTAGACTAAGTGGAAGACTTATTTGTGTGTGGTTATGTTGCAATTTATTACTCTAATTCTGTATCCTTGGCAAGATCACCTGAATTCCACACATAGCAGTGTGCTCAGGTGCACCGTGGCAGAGCTTTTCTTCCTAATCTCATCAGACAATATCAAATCAGAGGTTACTTGATATTAATTGCATTCAAATGCTGTCAGAACCTAAAAAACACATTTCACCCAGGGCCTTCCTTAACTCAAGCATAAATCCTTGAAGAAGCAAAATCATACTCACAGCTAATTTAACATACTGAAATCACAAGCCCAAATACCAAGGAGGCTTCCTCTTCATATTGCCATTTCTCATCAATGTTTTAAAGCTAAGTAAATATGAAAATGTAAATTCTCAAGGAAATCTTTGTCTCAGCACTGATAAAAATGAAAGTAACTTAAAATTTTTATGAGATGTGAAACCATTTTATGGACTATAAATTTTCCCCCTTCGGTGTAACAATGAAATACATATTTAGTGAAAAAATATATAAAAAATGATCTTGCAAAATGATGATTGTAAAACCAGTTAAGCATCACCCTTTGTTTGTATTTGTCCAAAATTCAAGCAATAAATAGGTATTCAGAATTTTTCAACATGAATCATTCAAATAACTTATTGAGACACAAGTAAGTGGACCAAGATTATTGATTATAAATGGAGAGAGAAAAGGAACCGAGGGTGGATTTAAAAGAATTTATAGCAAAAGTTCAATTACGTATTTGATATCTTAGAATAATCCAAAGTGCCCTAATTATCCACCTTACTACCTGGACTTATATCTAACCACTCTTTCTGTTCCACATTCTATATTTCACTTCTTTGTTGTTCTGTGCCTCCATGAGATGGTGGGAAAATAGCTCTCAATATTAACACATGCTAAACTTGATGACTTCCTGGGTTGGAGATTATTTTACATCAGGAATTGTATCACTTTTTTTTTTTTTTTTTGAGCTTCCAGTGCCTAATTCAGAATACTTTCTCAGAAATCCTTTAAGTAAATACTCACAACTAAATAAAAGTACAACAAGCACAGAGACCTTGATAAGAGGAACCATTTACTACCTCTTCTTCCTCTTCAAGGACACCATGGCTCTGGCTTGCTCTCATCTCATGAGAAAGGATATGCATTTCACTCTAACTTGTGACACAGTTTTGAAAAACAGAAGCTTGTAGTTGCTTGAAAGTACTTGGTGATTAAAACAAAGTAATTCAAGAATTAGAGCAAAAGATGAGAGAACAGCCAATATGAGCACTTTACAAAGTACTCTCCTTGACTAACTGGAAAACTGTAGCTCAGTGGTAGTATCGCTATATTGAACTTTGGGTAGAGTTTAATATCATTACGCCTTACAACGTTTACCAGGATTTCTCTTAATGTTATTGTTTGTGAGAGAGAAATTATCATCTTCTTAAAGTAAAGAATACTGTTACTTGAAAACATCTCATGCCAAATATTGTAAGAAAAGGTACAATAAAATGAAAAGGTTCATAATGTTACTAATCTTTAGAAAAATGAAAATTTAAAACACTATGAGACACCATCTCATACATAGTGGAATGATAATTATTATTTTTATGTATTTAGTACAGAGTCTACAGTGTCTCACTACACAGATCAGACTCATAGTGACCCTCCTGTTTTCAGCCTGCCAAGCACTGGGATTATAGGCGCACCCACCATGCCCAGTCTCAATCACTGTCTCAGTGTGCCCTGCGGGCAAGTCCAACACAGCATGCCAGATCAAATCCCAGCTGCTGCACACTGCCTAAGCAGAGAATGATTATTATTTTTAAAAAGATACAAGGTTAAGATGTTGGCTAAATATGGAAGAATTAGAATCACCTTGCCTTCTTGGTGGCAGAGGAAAGCTCTCCAGTCACCTGGAAAACAGTATTCTGTTTACCATTTGATCCATCAAGCCTAACCAAATAACTGAAAGTAGAACCGTAAGCAGATGTCGCACCCCCATTTCCATAGGAGCACTATCCACGGTACACAGGGGGTGGAAGCTACCCACGTAGCCAGGACAGATGGAGAGATAAGCCATCCCCGCAGTGGGTCCTGGTGAGCTTTGTGAAAGAAGCATGCTACAACTTTGACAAGCATTGACGAGATTATGCTCAATGATGTAATCCAGTCACAGAGTATTTCCTGGTACCACTTAATGGAACACCTAGAGCAGCCAAATGGGTAGCAATGGAAAGTAGAAAAGTAGTTGTCAGAGGGTGAAGAGAAGGAGCAGTGACAAGCCGTTTTATTTATTTATTTATGTGTTTGTTTTCTAAGAAGTTTATTTGTTATAAAATGCTTAAAATTAAAGCTAAAGACCTATAAATTCAGGTCACGTCAGGCGCTATTAAAATACTCCCATGCCCTTCTTTGCAAAATCATTAAAGGTGGAATTAAACAGATGCTTTAAATAAAGTAAAATACTCTGAGGACATTTGTGTCCAATTGGCTATAGTAGTATAGTATAGTTTGTAAAATTATAGTTGGAAAGTTTATCTCCTGTGGAAATAAAATCTATCCAGTGATTTGATTTGAAACTGTCTAGTTTCTATTTGTTTATCAATAAAATTCTGGAAAAAAAAATCTATCCAATCCTACTGTCTGTGCTACTCCCCAGTGTGAGGCCACCACGCTGGTGTGGGCGAGCTGAATTTCAGTCACAATACCGAAAGTTCACTATGGCAAGCCTAGGATTCTGTAAGAGGCACACAGCATGGGCAGAAGTATACAAAGGGCTAAATAGCATGAAAACTTGGCCTGGAAATGCAAGGCCTTGGTTTGAATATACAGCATCTTCTCCAATAAAAATGTACTGGGAAATATATTAAAGCAGAGATCAGCAAAATCATCCATTCATCTAGAAATAATTGTTCAACTGAAAAATTCTCCTGGAAGCCAGCACTCATTTCCCTAAGACAATTTATAAGTCTTTAACATTTCTTATTTGAGAGATGGGTGTAGTGGTACGGGCCTGTAATTCCAACACTTGGGAGGATGAAAACAAGAGGATTACTATAAGTCCAATCTACATAGTAAGACCCTGTAGACCCTGTACTACATACAAAAAAAAAAAAATTCTTATTTTAAATTGAGTGACTCCAAAGGTATTCACGAGTCTCTACTCAATAAGTTCTAAACTAACTTGATTCTATTTTAATTAGCCCTGGAGAATTGTGATGTTGGGCTCAGTCATTAGCACAGGTAGTAATGAGCTTTCAAACTAAATACTACAGATCAGTACCCATACTACCACCAGCAAGCTATTATTTAGTGGACAGTGTATCATTTCAGGTATGCAAAAGGTTTTGGAGACTGCACAGTAGTGTGAATATCTACAACCCTTAAATTGTACAGGTAAAAATTGACAGAGTGGAAAATTTCATGTTACTGTGTATGTTAAACCTGTGAAACATCTACAAAATTATTTCGCAGTTTTTACAGCTGCACTCCATGGCATAACCATGTTTAAACACTTGATAATAGTGTATCATTAAAATCCAAGAGCTCCCTTTTCATGGTCAGAAATTTTGCAAAACAAAATGAAACAGAACAACAACAATAACAATAAAAACCCTTCCTTTGCTTTTTCAGCTCCCCCCAAAAGTGTATATATTCTCTGTTTTCATGGCACAACTCCAGGTCTCTGTTTTATCTGTACATACTTTTTTATCCTTAAACTTTTTATTTGTTTTTGTTGTGAAGCCATCCCTGTAGAACTTGAATGCTGATGAAATGGCACAGCAGAGAGAGCTAACAAATGGTGGGAATCAGGTCAAGGAGATGGTTCTTCCAGGTTCAGATCAATACTCAAGAGGAAATATCACATAAAGATGCAGGCAGGATTATGCCCATCAGTTAATATATAAAATTAAATAGATAAAAATACAAGAGTCGTCTATGGTCTTCATACCAATTAAAGATGAAACAGAGATGTGTTCATATCTCTTTCTAGCACAGTTTGAATTTAAGACTCTTGTGCTACTAGATATTGTTGTATTATTTTTTTCAGACTCAATAGTTCTCTTTGAATTTGATCTACCAATTTGTTTCCTTGCCTCTCTTTGAATGCTTAAAATATATCTGAAGTAACCCAAGTGCATCAAAATTTTATAACAATGCATTTTCATATAATAATATTTGGCTGCCCTATAATTCTCAATAGAAAAAAGTTCATAATTTTAAGTTTTTAAATTTCATATGCTCTAAGGAGTTTTGATATAATCACTTCTTATCTTTTTGATTAAGACCTAGAGCTCTGATACAATTATTAGCCATATATAATTGTTCAGAAGAACAGATGTGTTAAAAATTTTGTTAAATAACTTCTGAAGTGGCTGGGGGGATGTGTTAGTAGAGTAAGTGCTTCCCTGGCAAGCACAAGGGCCTGAGTTCAACTCCCAGTTCCACCAAAATAAATAAATAAATAAATAAATAAATAACTTCTGAAAAAATGGTAAAATTATATTACAAATCTCACATGGTATTATTTCTTTTTATTCATTTAATTTTTATGTCCCTTAAATCATTCTTATTGCTGCAAAAAAGATTCAGTACTATTATTTTTACTATAGGCATGGAAGAAGTTTGATCACATAACTATGTGGATGTACAAGGAATAATTTACTTATGGAAATATGATTCAATTATTTGATCTCTATTGAAGATATGTAAAAATGTGCTTGCTTTGGCAGCACATATACTAAAACTGAAGATATGTGAAAAAAATCACACAGTAATTTATCGCAAAACATTCTATTTTGTTAAAAACAAAACTTCCATTATGAAAGGCTTATTTCTTAATGCTTGGCGTCCCTCAGTCTCTCTCTCTCTCTCTCTCTCTCTCTCTCATGTATTTATTACAGGAACTACAAGGTCTAACTACACAAATCGGACTCATAGTGATCCTCCTGCTTTCAGCCTCCCAAGTGCTGGGATTACAGGTGCGCGCCACCAGGCCCAGTCCCAGTCGCCATCTCAGAGCATCCTGGGGGTGGGGCCGGCACGGCACGTGGTGCCGGGAATCGAACTCCGGTCTCTGTGCTCTGCCTAAGCAGGAGCTTTAGTCCGGTGAGCTATCTGGCCAGCCCTGTCCCTCTCTTTCTACAGCAAATACTATATTTAAATTTGTCCTTTTTCTCCCCTTACATTCTGAAACTGTCACTATTAGGTTTTTCTTTGAACAGCAGAAAGAATTTTATGACAGGGAGGGGAAATGAGAGGCTGCTGTACTGCTGCTTTCTCAGCAAGCCCAAAGTTTCGGCGAGTGCATCCATGAAAGGTGAAGTTCTGGGCACTTGGGCATGCAGCGCTCCCGTGGACCCCTGAGTGCACATGACACCCGCTGCGGGTCACAGCCCCGGATAAGGTGGCCTGGAGCAGGACAGCTGCCCCACCCCGAGGGCTGGGTGGGAAACCATGTGCTGGTGAGCGTTCTCTGCCCCTGGAAAAGCCTCTCTGAGGTCTTAAAGAGACATGTTTTAGAAGAAAACATTGAGTGTTTAAGTGAAAGAAAGGAAACGCTTGGAGGAAGAGGGGAAATGGCTATATTACAAATCTAAGGACTGGTGTGACTTTTATTTAGTGCACAGGCATTACTGAATACACTTCTATATTGTGTAGAATAAAAGTCACTAACCTTCATTACGTGACAAACACTGCACGTTCCCCATGCACTAGTTTGTCTGTACTCACAGGAGCAATAAGGGGCTGGCACTCATTGTATCCACTGGATAGATGAAGGCGCCAGGGGCTAAGAATGCAAGCTATGCACCTGAAGTTGTACAGCCAGGAGTATTCAGCGTGAGTGCTGAGGCAGGATGCTTGGCGGAGAAACCCCGCACTGCTTTTGCCCTTGTGACTTGATTATATTACATTAGGAATGTGGATAGAACCGGAAATATAGAGGAATGAATAATCTGTTTTTATTTCCATGGGAAAATGTGTCTGACACTGTCATAATTTTCAAATATATTCCTCTAAGACTACATATCTAAATATCAATTCAATAACTTTATTCATGCAGCCTAATTACTTTTTGGAAAACTTAAGGTTTTTTTTTTTCTTTTTCTTTTTTGTAGCTTGAATTTCCTGGAGTAAGAAAAAAAATTCCTTGCTGAATTAAACGATTTAAGAGTATAAATATTCTCCTCATTTGTTTTAGTTCACTGAGAATTGGCTTGCTTTAGGTTAAAACCATGGAAAAACTGAATTAGCTGAACCTAAATTAGAATACTTTTTACTCATTCCTTTGTCAAAGACTTCAATATTGAAATAATTTTCGTGATTCCAATGACGTGAATAATTTTACTTGTTCATATTTCTTAATAACCCTAAGTTTTAAAGCATATATTAAACTTTGAAATTCAGAATATGGATTCTGTGAGATTTAAGCAGTTCCACAGTTGAAAATTCTCAATTCACCCCCAAAGAATATGAAAGAATCGATCAGAAGCAGGATATAGAAATGTAAAAGGCTGTGAACAGCATCAAATGTTAACTGTTTGCTTTGAATAGTGGGACCTTGGTGACATTAAATTCAACCTTCTCAGAGAAATGGCAGGTTTTCTTTATTGTCCCTTCAGAAATCTCTCAGTAGGATATAAAAGAACAGAGAGATTTAACAGTAAAGACCAAAGCTAAAGTTGTAAAGATTTTATCATTGAACTCTCTACATATGTGTCTACTCATTTTCTTTATATGAATGCCATTGTTCAAGTAGGTCAGAACTATTTCCATGTAAGAGTTCTTTAAGATTCAATAAAATAAGCTCCTAGAACTCAGTTGAAAACATTCCATCTTCCACTAACTGCCCATGAAATAATATTGAAATTGGTATTATTCAAGACAGGTAATATTTGTGATAGGCAGTACAAAATTTGCAAAAAAAGATGTGTTTGACAGAAAGATCCATCTCATATGTTTATAAATGCTACCAAATGAGCAAGAAAGATAATTCTGTGTTCTAAATATTTTATGCAGAATCTCTGATTTAGATTTTACCAAATTTCATGGTCAAACACAAAAGAAAAGGAATTGTATGCATATTAAATAATGGGTTCTGGTTGCACAGTAAAGAAATAATGGAGCAATTAGTCCTAAAGTATGAATGTCTGTGCTGTTAAAATTTGGCAACTCCAGAGGTTTGTTACAACCCTGTGTTATTTCTTATAGCTGCCTCACACCAGTTACCTTAAACTTCTTATACACCAAACAAAAGCCATTAATTTGCATGGAATATGTAAATGGGCCTTTGCTTATTGCATATAGTTTAAAAGTCCATGATTTAATATCTAGCCCAACATAAGGCTGTGTAGCATCGATCAGTGTTTTTGCCTTGTGTCCTGAGGGTCACCTACTGACTTCTCTGCCCCCAACTGTTTTCTATTGTGATCGAGATGTCTGTATGAAGCTCGATTCCTTTGTTCATATAGGATAGAAATCCCCAAAATTTACAGGAGGTAACACAATGAACAGTACAAACTCTATTATCCTTTTTGCTATGCAGTGCATTGTTTTTATACAAGCACTCAAAATGCGATAAATAAAATTCTTAAGAAGTTTTTAATTTAAATAAGCCCTATTCCTTTGCCAAACTTGTGACATATGGCCAACACCTTTTATTTGTATATGCATGAACTAGTTGGATGGTAAGCATCTAACTTACAGAACCTCCCCACCTCCCAGTAAGACACTGGCTTTTCTGCAGATAGAGCAAGAACACAAGGACATGTGCAACAACATAGCAGGGCAGAGTCCTCCTAGGCTCTATGATTTCCCCACAAACTTTGCAAGGTGTTATACCCATGCTTATTTCACCTGAGACACTTTAAAGCAATTTTGAATTGATGTGTATTGATATATAATCACACAACTTAATAGTGCTTCAAAGGAGCTCGAAGACAGTGTGCTTGCCTCAGGCAGTGAGGTCAGTGGTCAGCAGTTAGCACACTCTATGGAAGAAATGCAAATGGTTGCTTAGTACCACAAGTTGTCAGAGGGTGACTAAGTCAGATTCTATTGACTGGAGATCTGAATCTTAATCCTAACTGGAATTTACTAGCTCTGTCATTTCTCCTGAATCATGAATCTTTACCCAGCAAATGAATAAAACATATCACCTGGACTCATGGGAGATTCAAAAATTTCAAGGGGACCGTATACGAGAACACACTCAGAAGGTGGCTGTTATCTTACAGTTCATGTTCTAGGAAGTTCAAGCTCTTTAGGTTCCGCTTCTTAACACATCTGGCTTCCCCCACTCTGCAAACATTCTTTTGTTTCCTCCTCATGCCTTCTACCTCAGGGTTATCTAGAACTTTCTCTACTCCTATAATATGCAAACTCTATCCAAATTGCTTCTGAGGCTATAACCTATACTTCCACCTGCATGCCTTATGATGTCTTTGCACAGCAAATGTAGAGACCAAATATTCTCTCTAGTTCTAAAGAAATCTTAGTGATTTTGCCAGTTCAAATAAATACCATCCATTCTGTGAAATGTGTTTCACTTTCCCAGGTTCGAATAATTCTTTTCTACTCTTTGTTGTCCAGGCAACTCTAGGACATTTACCATATTCTTTATTATATTGGCATTATTTAAAAATATCTATTTTTCTCCTATTGAAGAGTTTCCTGAAAGCATGAACTGGTCTTGCTCTTTTGAGTCTCTCCGTACATCGCTCAGCACATGGCAAGTGCCCTTTGAACAGTGTCTGAATTCAACACAGTTGAATGAACTATGAATGATCATGAAAATATTTGATATTGCTTTTCCTTAAGTTGTTTTCAGGTCCATGATGAAATAAAAATATCCTATACGTGCCAGAAAATACAAATTAAATGCCTCAATTTCCTACCAGTACATATTGTTCATGTATCTTAGTTGGGTCAATACTTCCGATCATTAGAACGTCACCCTCTTCTAATAGTGACGCCACAGACGAGAAATTTCAACCCTCTTCTACTGTTGTCTCTTGACCTTAAACATTTTTCTTTCTCCTATTTAAATTATATCTGTGAAACCTGCTGACAATCTATAAAAGTTGAATATCTTTCTTATCATTGCTGTGCAGGTTTTCTTAAGCCACAAATTCTTTCCACCCACCTCACTATGCTGTCTGAGGCTGAAGCTGCGCCCAGCCATAGGCAGAGTCTCTTCTCTACTGTCTGCACCTTGGCTTATCTATATGATATTCTTTGGTCAATGGAATATTAAGAAATGCGACACAAGCTGTTTTTGCTTTTAAACACTGCTGTAACAAAGTCCCAAATGCTTAGGGCCTTAGTAAAAATGTCATCTCTCTTAGTTTTGGAAGGCCAGTGTGAATTGGAGCAGCCAAAGGGATGTCTCCTCTTAAAGCTCCAGGGCACAATCCATTCCTTTCTTCCAGCTCCTTGTAAAAAATGGCTTTGCTAAGCCCTTGGATTCAAAACTATAATCTTTCACTTCATCTCCATGTGATCCTTTTCTTTGTGTGACCTCGTCAATTTACTTTCTAACTTTCTTTTACAGGGATAGATGCCATTGAATTTAAGGCTCAAATGGATAACACAAGAACATTTATGTTTAGATCTTTAACTTAATCGCACCTGTCAAGATTCCTTTGTCCAAAGAAGGTCAAAGTCATGGACTTAGGAAGTAGGGTATGGATGTATCTTTTGAGGTGTGAGCTTGAGAAGATCTTGGTCTTTGTGGCTTACTGTCCTGCTATTCTCGGGAACTCGGAAGCAGTCACAGTGTGCCAAGACATAGACTAGCCTGCTGGATAATGAAAGACATATGGTCCTGTCATCCCTATGGGCGTGACAGATACATAGACAACATGCAGCAAGTGAATTCGAGATAGGGCTGCGGCATCCCCCACTAGGGGCATCCTCCACCCCCTCCCTGCTGCCCAGCCTGCCCACACAGCCACAAGAGGTCGTAACTGCTGCAGCTCTCTAAGATTGGGGAAGTTCCGTACACAAAAGTTAACTAATTTAAACCCCCCCCCCACACACACACACTTTTGTTTGTTCAAATTTAGTCTTTTTTTCTTATCTTTTTTAAGTGAAACTTCTGGCCTGCTAATTTTGCAGGAAGAGTGCCTGCATGTGGGGGGATCTCTAATCACACCAGGACGTGTGAGCAACGGCAGGTATTTTTCTCCATTTTAGAAGTGATACGAAACCTTTTCAGGAAAGAGAAGGGTCAAAGACTCCCCCCCCCCCC
>NDGM011039465.1:734-11848 GCA_002564305.1 Octomys mimax | reverse complement strand
CAAACCCTTGAGCTTGCCAGGCAAGCACTTATTCAACTGAGCTATCTCCCCAGCCCCTTAAAACTTCTTTCTGTGGCCCACAAGGACTGTAACATTTGACTCCAATATCATGTCCAAGCTTCTGGACCCCTGGTGATCCTGTCCACCCACGCTTGGTCTTATTTTGTCCGTTTGATGTAGGACAGAAATAATAATAATAATAATAATAATAATAACACAGAGAAATCAGGGTATTAAAATTGTACTTTTAAGTACAACTCTAGCTTCAAGACACAGATATTTCTCAAGCTTATTTCCCTCTGAGGCAACTCAACTTAAAAAAAGTCCTAGAGATTTTAAGACAAAAAGTCCTTAAATATTGATCTCTGAACCTGTCCTTTTCACTTACAAATTGTGCGTCCTTCATTTTTAAGGAAGCAGTGATCTTAGGAGGCAGCATATCTCAGCTTGAAAACTAAATGACTTGCATTCTGACGCAGCCCACCAGATGGTGACCTGACATACACAAGGGATGTGCATCCTAGATCACTGTGGGGTACCCTCCCGAGACCCCATAAGTATACTCAGATCTGATGCATAATGTGCTTCTCTCTCTTGCACCCCCACACTCTTATTTCCTTGAGTCTGTGCCTTGTAATTTTGGCCTAATAAAATCTATCCTTTGCTTTTTACTTACTAGTCCCGATGTCCTCTCTCTGCAACAAGACACAGCGAGCTTCCAAACATTGTAGATTAAGTTCCTCATCTCAACTTTGGGAAATGCAGGCCCAGTCTGGTAACATTTTAAAAATTTCAAACTCTTTTTTAATCTTTTGTTTTGTTTTACCTTGTCTAATCCAGTTGGAATTTCTTGGGGCTTTATTTTATGGTGGATTATTATATCATATAAGTTTTAAAGTATGCAAAGAAAGTCCTCTTTGTGCCAAGAGCGTAATTAGTAGGGTCATCTAGGGCAGTGGTTAAGAGTGTGTGCTTTACTCACATTTTCTGAATTCAAATCCTAATTATTTTAATTACATAAACACAAATACCAATTAAAACTAAGAGGCTTAACTCTCTGTGATGAATATAAAGGAAGCGACTGCTTCACTTTTTTAAGAATTCATTCCTGAAAACTTGTAATTGTTAATTTTTGTCTCTTTAAAGCTGGCAGCTCTTGTGCAAAGCCAAATAAACCATTGCCAGCTTAACAACCTATGAATGTTTTCCTAGGCTACCAGGAAGCCATCTCTGTGAGCAGTAATCACAGGGCAATATAGTACCCTGAATCCACTTTCTGTGCCAAACTTCGAAGCCCTCTCCAAGCTACAAAACTACTTCTTGTCAAAAAGGAAAAAGTACGTGATTATTGTGTTAGTCAGTTGGCAAGCAAAAAAATGACTAGCAATAGCTTGAATAACTGTACTGCTGATTTCTGCTGGTCTATTGAAAGGAGCAGCTAATGCTTAAATTTTTTCATATTATTTTTCTTCTTTTTAATTTCTTATAACCTCTTAAAATCAATTTGGCACATTTATGTCTAGTAATCTAAACATGTAACTTAAAGATAACATTATGTAATATAACAGCCATGTCAAAATCCTGTTATTTTGTTTAATAAAATTCTGTATCACTTCTAATTTTTTTCTTTCTTTTTTTTATTTTTACTACTTTCTATTCTCCTTAATTTTTAAAAAATTAGATTAAAAATAACAATTCCCAAGTGAATCCAAGAAAGCAGGGACAGGTAGAGTGCCCAAGACCTCTTACCTTACCTGAGGACAAGAATTATCTTGACTACTTGTATCTAACACACAGTGTCTGTTCATTTACACCTAAGTGTGAGGCTTGTGCGCAAGCTTAGCAAGTTCCTTTTGATGGGTGTCTTGTCTGGCCTTGTACCTATTAATAGTAAAATGCTTTGTTTCTTGTGTCCCTGCTCTACATAGGCTTAGTCAGTTGGCAAGAGATTTGGTTTTTTAATATTTCCAACACTCAGAATTTATTAATTTCTTCTGATTGTTCCATTTTATTAGCATCTAGGTTCTCAGCGTGATTACCAGTGATCTGGATTTCTGCAGAATCATTGTGATTTCACCCCTGTTTAAGCTTTCAAATACCTAGCCCTTGGTGTCATTCATTCTTCATATTTTTATACAACTGTATTAGTTTATGCTCTGGTCTTTATAATTTCTTTCCTTGTCCTAGTTTTAGATTTGGTTTGTTCTTGTTTTTCTAAGACCCTAAAGTATATTATTAGTTTATTAATTTTCTCTGTTTTTCTGATGTGGAAATGTACCACTATAAACTTGCTTTTAGAACTTCCATTGTGTCTCGTAGGTTTTGGTATGTTGTACTGGCAATAACTTTTGATATTAGAAACCATCTAATTCATTCTTTAATTTCATCTGTGACCTATTGATTACACAAGATGGTATCATTTAATTTCCATGTATTTGCAAGATTTCTGTGGTGTCCTTTGCTGGTGATTTCTAGTTTCATTTCACTATGATCTGTTTATATACATTGGATAATTTTGATTCTTTTGTATTTACATAAATTTGTTTTATGGGCTAGTATGTGGTCTGTTTTGCAGAAAGTCCCATGAGCTGCTGAGAAGAATGTGTGTCCTGTAGTTGAAGGGAACACTATAAATACCTATAAGTCCACTTTTTCAAAAGTTTAGTTGAATTCTAACATTTTTGTTCTATTTTTCACCTAATCAAACATAAATCAATTGCCAAAACTGAATCCAAAAAGATACAAAAATTGTGAATAATCTAATATCAGTCAATTAAACTGAATAATTAATTTTAAAACCATCAACAAAGAAAAACCCATTTTGCCAGATTCACTGCTAAATTCTACAAAACTTTAGGAAGATGTAATTCCACTACTTTAATGAAATAAAACAAGGAAGATGTATTCCCAGAGTCATTTCTAGAATCAAGTATTACTTTGATACCAAGACCAGAAAAAGGCCCAACCAGAAAAGAGAACTACATGCTAATCTCTTTAATGAACATAGATGCCAAAATTATCTATAAGATGCAGGCAAACAGAATGAAGTAAATCGTCAAAATTTATAAATTCTAACTAAACAGGATTCATTCCAGAATTTCAGGGATGGTTCAACATATGCACATCAATAAATATACTATCCCACACAAACACAACCAAGGACAAAAACCACATTGCCATCTCAGTAGATGCACAAAAAAAAATTGATAAAACTCAACCTCATACAGAGGTATAGCTCAGTGGCATGAGTGCCTGCCAGGCAAGCTCATATCCTGGGTTTGATCACCCATTACCACAAAAACAAACAAACAAACAAACAAAAAACCTTCAACATCTTATAACAAAAACACCAAGAAAAATAGGATGAAAGTCTTTATCTAAATCTTGTAAAATCCATCTATGATAAACCAAAGACCAACATCATACAAAATGAATAGTCTCATATCTACATCAATAAATATACTACACCACACTAGAAAAGAGAACTTCATGCTAATCTCTTTAATGGGCATAAATGCCAAAATCATGAATAAGATACAGGAGGGAGAATGAAGCAAATCATCAAGATGATTTATCAGCATTTTGTCTCTTTCAGTAACAAAGATCTGTTTTTTCTCATCTCTATATTTTTAGTGCCTATTGATAAGCATCATATTTATCAATTACATGAATTTGAAGAAATAATGGAAAAGATGATAAATGTGAAAATGGAGCCATGTCCTCTTCTTTCTTCCAGACTATGTGAAAAAGCCCATAAATATATCCATGCGTATGTATAAGCATATGCCTTTGCAACCACTCACTTTTAGAGAGGAATTCCACATTTTAGTTCATAGCTTATAAAAATTATGCCTTGAGTTCAACATTATTAGCAATATATTCATGATATTTTGTTTCAAAAGAAAAATGTAATGCCTTCAAACAATTTTGAAAGAGTTTCAGTACTTCAGGAAATGTTCTTTTTATTGGAGCAATTCATTCATATGGAAACATATTTTATACAGGAATAATATATTGTGTGCCTCAATTACAGGAACATATACATGAATATTAGATGTGTGCTGTAAATGCACATATAGATGCTGATCAGTAAACATTTGGACTTTTAAAAACAAGAAATCTGTGTTTACATGTACAAAGCTGAATGAAGTTAAAATTCTCCTCACAGCACAGCAATATAGCCTTTACAGTTTAATGAAAATGCAAATGAACTAGCAACTTGGATGAATAATACATGTTTTTATATACTGTATGTACTAAAAATCCTTCAGATAAATGAGTTATAAATTTCAGCTCAATTTTAGCATTTGGTAGTATGGTATACATTTTATGGGATATAAAAATTGGTTATTGTCTTATACCAGTTAAAAGGCACCATTTATAAACAGAATATTAACATAAAATAATTACTGTTAGGAGTTATTTCAGAATGTTGTACTATCCATTATGTGATTCACATAGCAATTACTGAAGCAGTCATCACTTCTAGGGTGTAACCCCAAATAAAACAATCTCACCTATTTCTGTGCAAAATATATTTTCTGTCAAAGTCACAGGTTGCAAATTTTGAATTGGTGCTAGTAACATGGAGGAAAAAGGGGAGAAAGAGGGATATTAAGTTGATAAATAATTGTAAAAATGTAATAGAATCAACTTTTACTTAAATGTCATAATTAACTTTTGCTTTTATATAAATCCTTGAGGATTTATTCTATTGGTATGCAATTGGCAGAGATACATAGGAAGTTTTATTTCTAAATTGCATTTCTTTATAGTAACAGTGTTAGCTAAGGAAATTCAATGTTGTTTTCTAAATTGGAAAAACTTTAAATCTCATTTGTTGTTCAAGATAACTTCTAAATTTTCTGTAAATTCTTACAATACCCTTTCTCTTAATGGAAATTCCTCTTAGAGTGTTTCATATAAATGAGAGTAATTGTTGTCATTCATAATCTTATGTCCAGGCCATGGCTGTTAACAAATTTCACATGTTCTGCCCAGCCTTGTCTAGCTGAACAGAAAATAGGCAACTCACTTATCTGGCTGTATATTATAGCATCAATGGTCATATAATTTTCTGTATGACCCTACCCTAATCCCTACCACAGTTAATAGGGCCAGAAAGTGACTCTTTCTAAAACATATTGCTTGAAAAGATGATCTGGACTTACTAAATCCATTCTTACTATTCTGAACAAAGACATGACAAATTAGCTGAAGGAAAGTTGGTAGCAAAAACAAAATAGTGACTTGAAAGTAGATCAAGGGCTAGAGTAAGTGATCCAAAATGTATATATACTCAGAGAACAAAACTGTAAGCAAAAGGGTAAGCAAAATGAACTAGGAGGAAAGGTTCATGAGATGCGCAGCTGAGCAGGGAGCATGGTGTAGCAGCAGAGTTGGGATTGCGCTGGCTGAGTCCCTGGCATACTTCAGAGTCCGTAGCAGTCACACCCATTCTAAGGCCCACAATGGGTAGTCTCAGAGCTCCCTTCTTCTGGGGTCCTGTTACCTTTCCCTCTTTTACTGTAAACAGTTGGCTGCACCTTGTGTTACTTCTCTATCCTCGAGGTGGGGGCGACTATCTAAAAACACTTGGTTGATGTGATGTTTTAGCCCAAAATAAAGCATAGCTTTTTTAGTAAGGGTAAAACTTTGAAAAGTCTTTACTTAAATCTTAGTAGTGCTTATGTTAAACAACTTCTAGTGGCACTTTATGACCGTGGTTAATCTGTGGTTAAATCACAGATTCTCAGGTCTAAAAACAACATTAAACATCGTCTGTTTTTATGCTATCATTTAAAGGACAGAAATTTAGAATCTCAGGATATTTTGCGACTTTTCACAAGGTTATATTGCTCTAAATAAATTTGGCAGTCTTCTAATGCCCAATAGAGAGACAGGAGTGGATGAGTTAAAGAAAAAAAGAAGGTATAAAAACAGGAATAGAGAAATAACTTGGGAGACACCATTAATTAAGATACTTGGGAAATTATCTTAGTATCTATACAGAAGGGTTTTAAATATTTTTATAGATTTGATATCAGTAGAATATCAAATTTAAAGGAAGGACTTTGATTCTGTTGTGGAAAACAACTAGAACCTTGCTGGGAGGCATCAATGCCATGATGAACAAATGGATGGGTGATCTTTTACTAAAAAATGTTGGTTTTCTTGGAAAAGCACAGGATAGCAAGTGCTCAAAACTAGAAATTAGCAAGATTGTAACTCTGATGGACTTGTTATGAAGCATATACAAGTATCAAGTATTTTTATAATGAAATACTCATTATTGTGTATACATATAATTAATGCAGATGCGTGTGAATGTTAAATCAGTTTAAGATATTATCATAGGCCCTAACTCATAAGAAAGGCTCAGTATGTGCCAAGTGATGTTCTCAGGAAGAACAAATGATAGTACATACATGCCTACATACATACATATATTCCTAAAATATGATTAGATAGAATTTTATATGTGAGGGCCTTGGATATAGTTCAGCAGCAGAGTGCTTGCCTGCCAAGCACATGGTCCTGAGTTCAATTCTTAGTCACCCCCCTCCAAGAAAAGAAATTTATATTTTAAACTCTGTAAAAAATCTACTGTTTAACTTCCAAATCAAAAGAATATTTTTTAATCACTGGAAAAGTATTTGCTTTTAAACAAATGTGTACTATTTCATTTGTGATCATGCTGGTCTGCTATTTTTCACCATAAGAGTTTCAATTACACTTCTCTCATTGCTGGGACAAATACCCAACAGCCAGAATGAAGGAAGGAAAGGTTTATTTAGCTCAGTCCATGCTTCTCTCGCTCTAAGGCAGAGTGGCACATAGCAGAGGGCAGCAGTTTATGGTGGCAAAAAACAGCAAAATAGCAAGATCAGATGGGAAGAGTAGCTTCAACAATGACAACAAAGAGAAAGCCTGTCTCCCTTAAGTTGCATTCAGGCCATCTGCCCCAGGCTGGATGCAGTATTCACATCCATAATCCCAGTAGATCATGAGTTAGTCACAAACTCTACAAGTCTGCTCCATGACTACATGAGATTTGGGGGAGCAACTAGACACAAACCACAATAGTAAGATTATAAATTTTCTCAGTGCAATTTAGAAGAGAAATAAAGCAAAGTAATTGTTGAGCAGGATAGACATCTTGTAGAATTAAAGGCAGAATTGCAGCCAGCTAGCCTCAAAATGACAATGAAAATTAAAGATCAGAATCCTAGTGTTTTTAATTCTGTGCTCATTGTACCTGTCCTGCCTGTTGCTTGTCTCTGGCTTTTACTGAGTACACAATTCAAGAGGCAAGGAGAATATTAGGCTCCACCATTCTTAATTTCTGTTTTGTACATACAGAGCTTCTTGGCTTATATTAAGTCAATTGCCCATGAATCCTACGTACATGGGATTTTTGTAGTCAGTTGTTTGAAGTGTTAGAACAGAATTTCTGGGACATGAGTATGAGGAAATTCTCTGTGGTATGTGGGTGAAGTGGATGGATAGTGGAAATGCCTTCGAGCACTGACAGAACAGAAGTGCTAAGACATCATCTTTAGTAATCTTTTCTTGTCCTAACAGTAGCTCTTCATTTACCATTGCTCTTGTTCACTAGTTTGGACTTACAGGACAAAAACAAAAACTATCTTTGCAGACACAGAAATAGAACCATTTCAGTGGAGGTTTACATCTGATTGTAAACCATTTATGTTCTATAAATCAGGTTTAGACAACACAGTTATAGTGAGTTAACTTTCAATGAGGATTTTGATTTTGATTTTGTTTCCTTAAACAGATATTCATTGTGTGAAAGATCTTGTACCAGGATGTACAAAGGTCTTTCAATTAATAAAAGGAAATCAGAACTAGGACAAAAATTTTTGAATTCTAAAAATTTGTTAATGACTTCTTCGATACTTAGTAAAGGAGAAACATGCCTCTGTCAATGCACCAACCATCCATTGTACACATAACTCAGCTTATCATTAAAAAATAAAAATGTTCAAAAAAAGGGAGGTATATTTAAGGAGCAGAAGCACCTACCTGGCAAGTGCAAGGTCTAAGTTCAACCCCTCGTACCTCCAAAAGACATTAAAATAAAATAAACTTGCACCCAGGCATGAAGACAAAGGACACGATCTTTGGGTTGCTTCTAAGGAAATATCTCTAATGTATCATCAAAGGAATAAAACCATCTTTGCAGTGAAAAAAGATTATTAAATATCAACTAAATGCAAATGAACATAATAAAGAAAAAGTTGAAAAACCATAAAGATTAAAGACTTGTAGGAACCAAATAGAAAAATGCCAGAAGTAAGCCCTTCTGTGAGTCCTGAATTCAATTTTTTTATTCCTGCACTTAGGGAAGGGTCTACAGGGTGTTCAGGGTCTTACTACTAAGTTGGACTTGTAGTGATTCTCCTGTTTACAGCCTCCCAAGTTCTGGAATTATAGAAGTGCACCACCGCTCCCAGTCTCGATCACCATTCAGCACACCCTGGTGTGGATGGGGGGCTGGCACTGCAGGCCAGCGATCAAACCTCTGGCCCCTCAGCCTGCTTGCAGGTGCTTTAATCTACTGAGCTATTTAACCATCCCTTTTGTTTTTCTTTTTTTCTGAGTTCAAATGTAAACGGCTAAAAGTTTCTATTTATTGTCTACAAGAGACTGTAAAGACAAAACAAATGAGGTAAATGAATAGCAAAACATATTTCATAAAAATAACAAACATAGAGCTTTGGTAGCTTTCTCAATATCAGAAAAAGTACATTTTAAATGAAAAATTGTATGAATCAGTGATCTTATAGGAAGGCTGATCAAGAACTATAGGGATTGTTTAAATCTTAGAAATATTTCTAGTAGGAAAGATACACGGCCATTAATCCTCAGAGCCCTCCCCACACTTTAAACACACTTATCCCACCATTCTTGACACTTTCACCTTCTGAAGTGGTTCTGGAGTCCACTTTTGTGTATTTAGGAGACAGGATCAGAAATGAGGGAACACTGTGCTGAGTGTCATCCAACAGAGAGGTGAGTAAGGCCTGAAAATATCCTGGTGCATCCTCAGCCCCATGTTCACCAGATCCAACACCGTGGAACTTGTGGCTTCTCCTTCAAGTCAGAATGGCTATGAGGGGTAGATATTTTGAGTTGATTTAAAACACTAAGGCAGATGCAACAGCGCAACTGAAGACAGAAAAGAGAACTTCTAGAATTGCTTACAAAAATCACAAGAACAAGGGGATAAATTGTAGAAATGAAAGGAGTATTTTAGGGAGCTCATGGCAGTGTAACTTCTCTACTTTTTTAATTTAAATACACCATACAACTTGATGATACCTTGTACTTCTTGATTTTTCTAGTTGCTATTAAGTCTATTTATTTTTCTCTCAATCTGTGTAAATAGTAACCCTTTTCTATGGGGAAGGCTTTGTAGACAAACAGAGTTTGCCATGGAGACAAGAAAACAGTGCAACCAAAACAAATTTGCATTAAAGAGGATCAAAATAATGTGATGAATTGGTTATAGATCCTGGCCAATTAGTTATTGCATAATTTATTTGCACTAGAGATGGAGCAAAGACCATTAGAGAAGCCATGATATGCCTCAAATGGCTTGCGGATTACCTCCACATATTAAGGTACTGGAAACACTTGTTAACACAGTGAGTATATATCTAAAAGCTTCATAATCTATTAAACTTCATTTTTCATTGGCCATATCAATTTTGGAATTGCATTGCTATATTTTGTTTGTCACCAGGATGTTTGAGAGACTCAACACATAGTTATTTATTTTGTTCAATCCATCCTTACATTAGGAGAATAGGGAGGGTACACAGCAGAGAACAATGTTAGTGGTAGAAGTATGATAAATTGTGCCTTGACATTTATTATGTTATTCTCAGAAGAGGATTTATATGTCAAGAAGGCCAAGGCACTTTGATTCAGAAGGCTGGGCAAAACAAGAAAGGAGAGGAAGTCACAAACTGACGGTGACATTCGTAAATTAAGGGTTGGTCCAGTGAAAATTTTGATGGTCTCAACATGTAAATCTAATTGTGAAGTAAATCTAATTAATTTCTCTAGCTCCTTAGTCCACTCCCAGTTATTTATGCTTTTAATTTTGGTTTAGACAGCAGCCATATGTTTACTAAAATAAATATAAGATTTTCTTTGGGCTTGCTTTAGGGGATCAAACTGATTTCATACATCTTTTCCTCTTTCCTTGAACTGGGTAAAAACTTTTGAAGATAGAAATATAGCTGTGGAAAGGAAAAGAGATTGTTGAAGACCTAAAGTGATTAATTTTATCTTCAAAACAGCTGGCTTCACTTCAGACTTAAAAATAAGCTATTTTTGGAGTTAAACAGAAAAACATTTTCTGTAAGTGCTGGTAACGGATAAGAAGTAACAGTTTCGGGGGATTATATAGAAATCCCAGAGAGCAAATAACGGAAAAAATAACCAGAACAATAGCTATTTGAATCTGGGCCTGAAACCTAAGCTGTAGCTTGTTTTTCCCACTTAGAATAATGCACATTTCTTAGAACCACCATAAAAAACAATGGCTGACACGTCATCAGTTTCAATGACCTTAGTAATTCTCATGGACAAATATATGCAATTAAAATTCTTTAATACAGTGATATAAGATACTAAAACCACTTTTGAAAACTAGATTTTTGTAAGTCTTTCATTTAGAACTGACTTTTAAAGTTTACTATTGGATGCTAAAACTTTATATAATGATGAAATCTTTTCAAGAAGCTATTAATGGGGTCCGGGGAGATGCCTCAGTAGAATCAGCGCTTACCTGGCAAGCACAAGGGCCTGAGTTCAATCCCCAGTTCCGCCAAAAAAAAAAAAAAGAAGCTATTAAGGGAATTAAGGGTAAGGGTTAATGAAAATAGGAATGCAGGCTGGAACACACCATCAGGACTATGCATATGAATCTAAGTACATATATGTTTGACAAGTATGTTTAAATTCTGTTATTTTGACTCAGTGTCCAAACCAAAAGTTAAACAAGCTCACTTGATCAATGAAGAGGAGTTCAAGAAATTTCAAGGGTTTTTTTTTTTTTTTTTTTTTTTTTTTTTTTTTTT
>NDGM011039396.1:0-15309 GCA_002564305.1 Octomys mimax | reverse complement strand
ATAAGAACTCAAAAGAAGAAATACAAATAGAAAGGTATAATATAATTAAAAGGAAAGCAAGAATTTGAGGACTAGACAATGAAGAGAGAACAAAGAGAAGAGCTAGGCAACATGACAGAGGCCAGCCTTCCAGTTCTTTTATCAATGGTTATCAGCTCTGCTGATCTTAATAAATTCTATGCATTGGTAAAATAAAGTAATTAAATTACAGTAAAGATGTAAACTATACCAGGCATGGCTGAGGTTTTTGCCACACAATAACACTGTCCTTACAAGAATGTGTTGTTCTTCACTGGAGAATTTAGAGCAATGCCATCCATCTGAGTCCCAGGATTGCTCTGTCTAACACATGATTCAGCAAGAATGAGCACCTCTACGTTGAGTCATGCTTACCTAGTCTCCTTTCATCTTCCTGTCTTTCAGGTGGCTTGAAGCAATGGACAGAGCTGCCCATCCCATCCACCAGGCAAGGCTCCTCCGCGTTCATCTCTGCCTTCATCCCAGCTTTGCTTTTCAGGGGGTGGAAGAGATAAGTGAGCTGACCTGCAGTCCACCCTGGGCTGCTCAGATCTGTTCCGAAATCTGGTGAAGGAGATTTTAAGTCAACAGGACTTTCTGCTTGTGTCCCGCAGGGAAGCTTAACATTCCTGCTGCTGCATTTATCTGGGGGATTTGTACAACATCTCTTCTAGTAAGACGCAGTGAGGAGTTGCACAGGGCGGAATTTCGGTTTTGCACAGAGCAGTCTAATAGTTCTGAGGATGAAACAGTGCTGCTGTCCTAAGATCTCAGGGGTATCTTGGGATTGGCTGAGCAATTTATTAGAGAATGAGTATACTTTGTTCAGGTTTATCATGCTTTATGTTCATAGCCTTATACCATAGACACATCAGGACAGCTTTCACAAATCCCTTTCCATTTGCCATTATCAACTTTAGAGCAATGCATTTCTTCCTTCCTTTTACCTGCAAACTGATAGACAATTTCATAATATCAACAGGTGAATCATGTCTGTGCCTAAGCCAATTGATAGTTCTCTTCCTGAGCTTATTCTACAACCTGTTGGGGTGAAATTTTTCAGCCCCAGTTATTTTATTTTTATGCTTTGGGTATGATTTCCAACAAGGTTGTAGGTTGTCCTACAGTTTGCTTGTTTCCTCACAAAATGGCAGAGGAACAGAAGGCTTTCAGTGCCAATTATCTTCTGTACATAATTTGGTTCTTATATATTTGAAAAAAAAATCAGATTATCTGAGCATGAATGTACCTTGCCTTCTAACTGCTTTCAGGGCAATCACAAGCATCACCATATGACAAACAACGAGTTTCTTTTTATCTGCGGCCCTACATTTAATGCACTCACCCACCTTGCCGAGCCTCATGGTAATGAGCTGGGGTGGTGTTAAAAGCCCTGCTAATGCACTCAGAGTGTCTGCTGCAAAGTGGAAAAACGCACACCCCGCTTTCAGCAGGCTTCCACCTCGCAGCAAATAATAGAGCCAGCTCTGCAGTCTGGAATCTTTTTCTACTCCTTGTTAAGATGAAAGGACAAAAATAAAACCAAACAAAGAAAAGAAAAAATGGCAACCAGGAGCAGGGTGCTCTGATAAAGAGATAAAGCTCAGTGCCTCCAGTTTTGGGTCAGAGTTCTCAGAAAGAGCCTGTCTCACAGGCTTGGGGACTGCGGGCTGCTCTCCAGGGTATGGGATCTCCATTTATCATCAGCCTTCCCAGCCTTCCACATGACTGACCCTGAGAGCCTTGGGTCTGAGCTGGCCTGGGGCATTTAACTTGTTTATCCTCACAAATGGGGGTCCCAGTAGAGAAAAGCAGGACCCCGGGACTGCTGTTACTCACAGTCGACTTAGCAGGGACAGGCCCAGGAGGATAACTCCTCTGATGAGGGACTCAGGCCCAGCACTGATAGACAGAGATGTTAGAAATGGACCATGCTGAGGTGTCTAGTTCTGTTTCTTTTTTCTGTACTGATCCTCCTGTTTTTCGGCTTGCAGTCTTTTGATTTTCTCTGAATGTAATAGAAGTCAAGGAGAAGGGATGTCAATGGGCTTGAAAAGGAGGGCAAGTTCTCGATGGACAATGGAAAAGTTACAGCTTCTGAGCTTGTTGCTCAAGTCTTCAGGCTGTCTTAGTAACAGGACCATTCAGGGCAGTGACCTCCTGAAAGTCAGACAGACTTGGAGCCACTGGCCCTGGAATCAATGGCCGTTGGTGCTAGGTGACCACTCAGAGAACCCTTTGTGCTCCGCCTGCAGAGCCACGTCTGGGAAGACGTCACTCTGCACAACAGCAGCCTGCCGCCCCTGGCTATCAAGAACCCCGAGTGCCTGGGTCTTCTGCACCAGCTGGACAGAAGCATGGATTCGTGGGTCCAGCACTACTGCATCCTGAAGGACGGCTGCTTATATTTCTATGCCAGCATTCGCTCCACGCAGGCCTTGGGTAAGGAGTTACTACCGGAAATAGCAGTAGTTTCTATAATAGCTATATCGAGCTTTTACTGCTCTGTGTTTTATCTAAGTTAGTTCATCAGTCCTCAAGAGAAGGGATACTCTCACTGTTCCCATTTTACAGATTAGAATGTTGATTGCGAAGTCTCCATAATTTGACATATAATGAGTAGTGAGGTTAAGCAATGAAGCTGAGGTCTGAACGCAAACAGGCAAATTCCAGAGTTTAGAGCCTTCATCCCCTAGTTCTACTGCTCAGGACAGGGAAATACAAATTCTTCCACTCTGTTTCTCATCAAAGTAAGAATCTTTTTCTGAGGGACTGCACCTCTAGTATCTCCAACTTGGAAAAAAGAACACTATTTTCTGTGAAGAAGTGGCTTAATTTACTGCAACTTAATTTCCTCATTTATAAAGTGAACATAACTGCTGTTTCACAAGACTTTTGTGAAGTGACATGAATAGCAGCTATGACAAAGGTTATCTACCCATATAACTCTCTGTATAAAGAACTCTCAACGCAGAGTATGTTCCTTTATCGTACATTTCATTATATATACTTATTAAATTATATGTACTATTTAAATTATATAATAAATGATTATCTAAATAATTTAGCTAATAATTATATATGTTTTTCACAAAGTGGATTTTAACTTTCTTGCAATTTTAACATAGTGAACTACATAGTGGACTCTTACTTGCTGTTAGATTTTTCCATATGAATAACAAATAATTAGCGACAGTAAGCATCCTGAAATCTGAGTCCTTTGATCTCCACTTTTTGCACTAATGCCGTTGTTAATTAAGCCAATTAAATGTGCCAAAGGAAAAGGGTCCTTTGGCCTTCTTGGCCTCCGGTGGCCATTTTGACTTTTTTGGAAGTTTTCCAGAAATAGGCAGCGCGGCTTGACCGCCCCTGCTGACTCGGATCCGCAGCGCCTCTACGCCTCTGCCAGGTCACGCTCCCAGCGTGCAGCGCGGTTCCCTCATCGCACAGTGGGGCAGAGCCAGACTGCAACGCTAGGCCTGCCCAGACCAGGCTGTCTCTGTGCGACCCACGCGGGGCTTGCACAGCTGAAACCAACAGAAGAATTAAGGCAAACAAAACAAAACAATTAAACCTCCAAAACAGTCACTGACTGGGATTTTTGTGATGAAATTTCATTGCAAAAGGCTGGGCCCTTCTAATTGGCAAATCAATTAAGGTAATTTTCAAGAGAACGTTTCCACAAATAGGAGGGGAGCGCTTTAAGATAGCCGGTGCCTATTACTCCCATCTCTGAGATGTTAAGGAAGGCCTTCCAAACCTCTGGAACCCAGAAAACTTTCCTGATTCTGAGAGTTTAAGAACAGTCCTGAAGGGATGGGGAGATGGCTCAATGGAATAAGCACTGCCCTGGCAAGTGCAAGGGCCTGAGTTCAATCCCCCGTCCCCCCACCAAAAAAAAACAAGAACAGTCCTGACAACTACCAGGTGGCTTCCCTGATTCCAAGGAGCCTCTGCTTGGGTAGGAAAGTCCTAGTTAGACAGCTGCAAGCTGCTATAATTAAATGGCCTGAAAATAATGACAGTAAAAGCAGCCATTATCACTCGGGAATGCAGCTTTCTGTACCCATCTCTCTGGTAAGTGTTTTTACCCATCAGTTTATTTCATTTCTAAAAGAGCCTTAGAAAGTAGGCTACTTCACCTATAGACTCACAAACTGGTTTTTGCAAGGTTAAATAATTGGCCCGACTTCCTCTGGACAGTAAACTGTGAGGACAGAATTTAAGCTCACATAGCCTAAGTTATGCCAACAAAAAGAAGATACTGAGATGTAGAAAAAAGTGGAAGCATTGCTCACTTAGGGCCCCCCTCACTGCACACCAGAGCCTTCCATGACTGCCTGCTGAGCACGGTCGGACTCCGCCTCTCCCACCACTCCCTAACCTGGCTTTGTCTTCCCCCCATGCAGTAAAGCACCCGAGGTCCACCCAAAGAGCATTGTGTTCTATTTCCTTAGCTCATCGCACCTGCCAGACATGATTCTGCTCCCCTACCTGTGCTTGGGACTGTCCTCTCCCTGGATTCTTCTATACCTACTGATCACCCAGGACTTGCTGTCTTGGAAATGTCTTTTTTTAAAAAAAAATATTTTTTTAAATCTTGTATTTATTTACTTACTTGGTACAGGGTCTTGATACCCAGCTCAGACTTGCAATGATCCTCCTATCTCAACCTCCCCTGTGCTGGGATCACAGGTGTGTGCCACTATGCCCAGTTCGGGTAGCTGGCTCAGTGCAGGGCTGGCATGGCATGCTGTACCGGGGATCCAACCCAGGTCCTTGTGCTTGCCAGGCAGGCGCTTAGACTCTTGAGCTGCTTCTCCAGCCCATAAATGCCTTCATACATGCACTCTGTTTCTGCTCTAAAGTAATCTTAGTGGTTCTAGATACACAATCATCCCTTTTCTGAAGTTACCTATTTCCTGATACCTATCACATTTTAGCCTGTATTTTATCTCTTGATGACCAGCTTATCTTTTCAAGAGAATCATGGGTTCCAGAAATGATGACATAATGTTTACCAGTGATTAAGAAATTAAGAAATGGACACCATGATGACCTCAATGCGTCATAATTTCTATGAATTATGAGTCTTTTCACCCACTGAGTAGCAGACAAAGATTTGAAGATTGCACAGCTAATTTAAAGGCAAGTCTAGTATTCAGTGCACCATATGCATCTTGCTGTTCTGCTGTTGCATTCTGCCCAGCTGTAAGGAATTATATCTCCTTTTAAAGTTCTCTCTTCAAAATAAGCCTTTTGTTCTTTCCCAGCCTTGCTTCCTAAATATTCCCATCTCAACAGATCCTCAATTTATGGGACCAATTGTCTCAAATATGGATTAAAACAATATTTTCCTGACTGAAATTCCAACATGAAATTTATCCCTCGGCCATGTTCTAAAATGGAGATCTGTGACTTCATTGCTGTCCTTGCTGTTGGTACAGGATTCTACCATTCCTTGACTAAAACCTAGTGTGCCACTCCTGCTGCCAAGTTCCCAGGGGAGATCCCGGGGGTTCACCAGATGCTAAGCTTTCTTCCGGTTTGAGGGAGCTGTGTAGGAGCTCTCCTGAAGTGCTTTAGATCTGAATTACACCTGCTTCCTNCCTGGGGTCCACTCAAGCCTCTTGTTGGTTTTGACTTGAATGCTAGCCAGAAGCTCACAGCCAGAATCCAGCATCAGACCCCGGACAGGATGGAGTCATGACCAGATCTCCTGCGGTGACTTCTCAAGTCAATATATACCCTTTCCACCCTCCAGGAATAATCACTGCCCTGGCGACCCATGTTGTCTTAGAGGAACAGAATATACCTCTTAGGTGCATTACTAGACAGGGAACATCAGCGCTAAGAACTTTCTGCATTTTGAGGATGACAGGCTAAACCCTTAGCAACCTTAGCTCCGTCATATATTTCCGTCACACGCATTGCTAACTTCCCATCACAGGGGAGAAACTTAAAGAATTAGAAGCCAAGTGGGAACAAACTTTGCTTAAATCTTCTACACAAACTCTAGCCACAATGCTGTATGTAGTACGTGCCTTCTGCAGAAATTGCTCCTCTTGAGGAGCACTAACTCAGAAATGACATGTCCACTCTTTGCACTCCGGGCATCAGCACACTGACTGAATCTGTCCCGGTCCACCAGGCAATTATTTATCACAGGAACCATAGGAACTGAGGGGATGGCAGAGGAATTTGCTGAGAACGGCTACACCCATGCCTTGCTGTGACTACTACAAGTACTGTGATACTCCTGTTCACATACACAACTTATCTATGGGTGGAACATGAGTCATTATCACATTCATGAAAACCGCACAAAGTTCTCATCCTCATTTGCAGTTCTGCTAAGTGATGCTGCGTGTGTGATCCTGGTCTAATCCCCAACTCCTCCTCTACTTGCGGTGCGGTGCGCTGCATCTCCTTAGCCTTGCACACCCCATACTGACCCAGTTCTTATTCTCCTGTCTGAGCCCCGCAGCAGCCCTTGGATACTGCTCACGGCAGCACTTCTCAGATCTGAAGTAGGATTCTGCGAGTGAGTCATGCAATCCCTGTACTTGGTTGTGATGAGTATTTTAAAAACAACTGGACAGAATTTAATGGAATAAAAATTGTCACACATCCATCACAGCATTTCACGAAACTCTTGGGCAATAACAGGAAACCATGTAGATGTACGTTTATTATCCCTTTAGGTCACAATTTTTTAAAAAGTCATGTAACCAGTGACATAAAACAGTCTGAATGTGTCTGGTCAGCTGTAAGCCAGACTCTGAGGTGCATGCCTGTAATTTCAGCACTTGGAAGCCTAAGACAGAAAAATTATTTGATCCTGAGAGAGACCAATCTAGGCACATATTAAGACCCTGGCTCCAAGGGGAAGGTAGAGTGGTCAATTTTATGTTCAGAATCTTAGAAACAAAGTATGTAAAAAGGCTGCTTCCTTTCAAATATGTTAGTAACATGCCTGTCACGCATTGCTTTGTTCTTTAGACCCTGGCTCCTGGGACCCGCTCACTCAGCCACAGCACCTCAATTGTTTTGCTGTTTTATATATTGTTAATTTTAGTTTTATTTGACTCATTGATTTATGCTTTCCACTTGTAATCTGGGAGTGCTCACGTGATGTTTTCTACTTCTGAAGGTGTTTGTAGTTTCCTTGGCATGACTACTTCTTTCTTCTAATAATAATAATGATCTAAAAGCTGAAGGGATACTAAGGACAACAAGGAAGATCAGGAAAAGGATCAAAGTAATAGAGGAGAATGCAACAAGATGTGGGAAGCAAGACCGTGCTGGCTTCCTGTAAGAACTCTGCTAGACATTACTAATCGCACACTTTACTTTCAGCTAGATAAATATCCTGTAAAGTGTAATGTGGGAAAGGGAGAGATAGCCTCAACAGTTCCCTGAAGGCTTTCTTCACTGTTGAGGCAAGTGTTACCCTTGAAGAATATGCATTGTTGGCTTGCATGTGATTGCTAATATTTAAAAGCCACTGCGTAAGTATTCCAGAAGCCCCATTAGCCGAGTGCCTTTCCATGGCCCAAAGGCCCTTGCCACTCACCATATGCTTGATGACTTTTCTCCCTTTTATTGCTCTCCAGCAAGATGTGGCTGGAACAAATCATATCTGTTGACTACCTTTCATGAATAAATCACATCAAGGTCTCTGTGTACTTCTCAGAAACACATAGTTTAAATTATATCAGCAACTGGGAAACGTCATGCTTACACGGCTCTGCAGCTGACATGGTGCTGACTTGGTCACTGTCACTGTTCTCCTGGTAACAGAGACAAACCCAGCGAAGCCGTCTCCAGTGGCAAAATGAGGTCAGAACTCCATGTCTTTACGGCCAAATGTGGATCACCCCACAAGTGATTGGGAAAAGAGTTAGAAAACTTTCCTTTTCTGTGGCAGGATTTTGGACAAAATCTATCCATTGTCAAAAAGATTAGAGAAAGGGAAGGGTGTTCTATCTTAGCCAGAAAAGAAAAGCCTAGGCAGAGAAAAACCAATGCAATAACCAATGCAGAAACAGATAAGTGCTGTGTGGTATTGTTTGGAGCTTAGATAGAAAACACCCTATGATGCTTCATTAGGTATTCTATTGTCTAGCACACTGCCCATTCCACTTGCAATATATGCCCAAAGAACTGAAAATACACATCTAGGTTAAAAGAAAAAAAATTTGTACATGAATGCTCATACCAACATTACTTATAATAACTAAAACACTAGAAAAAATTTAAATGTCCATCAGTGAGTGAATGAATAAACTAAATGTGATATGTCCATACAGTGAAAAATAATTCCTCAATAAAAAGAAATGACGTATTTATGTGGGATAGTACAATGAGAAACCTCAAAAACACTGTGCTAAGTATAGTGGCCTATGGCAAGATACAAGGCAGGGTAGAATTTTACTTGTATGAAAAGTTTCAGGAAAAAAATTCATAAAACCCAAAGAGGAGCAGAACTACACGAGGGCTGGCTTGGCAGAGCACACTGCAGCGACTGCTGAGGCCCATGAGACTTCCCCTGGAAGGGAGGCGAATGCTCTAAAAGGAGCTTCCAGCGAAGCTGACTCAACTCCATAATCACATGAAAAGCACTGAAATGTACATTTAAATGGGTGAGGTTTATGATATATTAATCATATTTCAATAATGCTGTTTTGAACCTCTTTATATATAAATATATAGATGTAAATATATGAAAGAAATCACCCTCTGGTTTTAGTAAGCACCGTATATTGAAGCCTACTAAAGGCAAAAAATGTATCAGTTTCTAAAACAGAAATGCTTTCATGGAAGTTAGTTTTAAAATGGACTCTTCTTGGGCCAGCCTGATAGCTCAGTGGATTAAAGTGCCTGCTTAGGCAGACACAGGAACCAGGATTCGATCCCTGGTATGCTATGCCAGCCCCACCCCTGGGACACGCTGAGACAGTGATTGAGACTGGGCGTGATGGTGCACTCCTGTAATCCCAGCACTTGGGAGGCTGAAAACAGGAGGATCACTACAAGTCCGATCTAGTAGTGAGACCCTGTAGACTCTGTACTAAATACATAGAAATATATAAATAAAAATAAAATGGACTCTTCTTAAATGGAAATAGCTATCTGAAGTTGCATCAACCCTCCATAAAACAAGTAAGACTTGTTCCTAATTTTTGAAATCCCTGAACATTAATTCTGTTTAAAAAGAAAGCTTTCATTTGCATAGATGGTGTACATTGGTGCTGTCTAAAGTCAAAGGGAAAACAAAAGCCAAGGTCTTGGTTATTTCCCTCATCACTGCTGTTGAGGAACAATATGTGGCACCACCAACATAAGGAAAAAAAGTTTCTGTTAGCTCCGAGTCTCAAGAGGTTTCAGGCCGTAGGCCACTGGCTCCAAGGTAAGGTGGTAGGACAGAGGGCTCTCAGAGGAAGAGCAGCACATGATGGGTGAAGCAAAAGAGAGAAGGGAGGAGCTGGAGAGGAAGATAAACCTTTCTGGCCCACACCCCATCAACGCCCTCTTCCAACCCAACCTTTCTACCTAACAGCAACTTCAATCAGCTACCAGGCCCTGCTGTCCAACCAACTTCCCAAAGCCCCAGCTCTGAGCATAGGAGCCTCTTGAGGACGTGTCACAGCAGCCACATTCCAAGGGGCCAGGTCTTCCCTTCACAATCCCTTACTAACAAATTGGCATTGAATAGTTATTGAGTAGAGCACCACAGATGCAAGTGGTGTTTTCGTGCTTTCCTTTTTACTGTGGTGCACTTCAGGAGTCCTGGGGGAAGTCGGATATGAGAGCAAGAGAGTGCTGGAGAAAGAAAGCTTTACACATTTTCTCTTCACCACCACGGGGACTGTGTGGAGACCTGGCACCTCGCACCTTCAGGGCATCATAAAACACAGACAAGGGTTTAGAGATTTTTTGAGGGGGTTTAGCACCAAGATCAAACTCAAAACCTTGCACTTGCCAGGCAGATGCCTACACCACTGAGCTATCTCCCCAGCTCAAGGGTTTTAAGTTTTCAGAAATTTCTCCTCTACTGAGACATCCCCCCACACACACCCTACCCCACTCATGCACACTCCTAAACAATGGAAACAAAGTCCAGGCCAAGCAACATATGTTATAACCACTAATATGAGTTCAAAAGACCTCTGGAAATGCATGATCTTTTAAAGTCAATCCTCTGTTCTCATTACTAATTTAAGATGGCACTTTCATATCACCCTATGGGTTCATATTTTAAATATGCTTTGTGTCTCCACAAAGAATATATATTGGTAGTAGAAACAACCTGATTATTATTGATTCAAAAGCGTATTATAATGGTTCTGTCCCAGAAAATGCTGGGATTTTCCTTGGATGGGATATTATGTGTATCATCCTTTGACACTGAGAATTTTATTTCAAAATGTGTCGTCTGGTAAAGAAACTAATTCTGGCATACAGTTACCTAAAACAAAATGTTGATCATATAGTTTAAAACTGCACAAATGGAAGCCTAGAAATTCAAATTCTATTATAGTCTTGCTACTTGTTGTTAATGGATGCGTAACTTTACACTATATAGTCTTCTGAAGTCTCAGGTTTTTCACTTACAAAATAAGAAATCTGAAGCAGGGACTTTCTTCACACAAAACATCTTGACATTCTCTATCACATTTGTTCACCTTCTTTCCCTTTCCCCATTCTCACAGCCTTTTTTCTTTCCTTATCTTTTGTAGGTGGCCTATATCTGCAAGGCTATAGGGTGAGCGAACAGATCCATAGCTTCAAAGAATCAGTAATTGAACTCAAACCTTCATCGGAAGAATTCAAGACTTTCTATTTCTGTGCAGACAACAAAACAGAAAATCAACGGTAAGCTGAGGTCTTCACAGTTCATCTTTTTTATAGCTCCTGACAAGGCCTTTGTAGAAAACCTTTGTCCTTATTTTCTGGTGCCACATCTTCAGTAAAATCCCTCCCTTTCTTTGAGGTTTCCATAGTTAATATTCCTTAGGACTTTATCCTCTTGTGATGCCTCCTCAGATGACTCTGATAGAAGAATATTTTAAAGGAAAACTAGTCTTCAGTTCTTCCTAAGTCAGTACTGCTTCAGGCTTCACTATGAAAAGTCCATTAGCATCATAATCTGTACAACATTGTAATTCATCAATCCATCAATTTTCATTTTACCTCTTTTCACATATGTGTTGGTGGTTTCTTCATTACAAGCCACTGAAGGTCACAAAACTTGGCTCATGTGTGATATATTCGGCATCCAAAGTGGCATGCACAGATGAAAACTTGGTTCATAATGACTCTGAAAAAATAGAAGGAAGAAAGTTAACAGTGACAAAACTATGAAACAGTGCAATGTTCTCTGGGCTACCAAGAGCATCCCCTCCATCCCTGAAGGCTCCCTAACCTGACTCTAATCCCCCAAACGTCTAGGGTCTTCCATCTCCTGCCTCTACCTACCCTGCTCCATGATGGTGCCACACGGATCTAGACCAATTTATCCAAAGGCCTGAAGAAAGGAACATGGCCTAATGAAGAATTTTCCAATACCTTACTAAAACATATGACATGATATACATTTCTAGAGACATTTGAAAAAATTAGATATAGTTTCAAGCCAAAGAAATAAAACTACAAAAGTGGAATTACAAAGATCCCCATCAAATGACTATTTGGGGTAAGAGATTAAGGACCTGTTCAACCTTCTCCAACAGTGTAAAGCTTTCCTGTGTCTCTCACCTCAAAGAATTTGTTGGAGCCAAGGACAGTGCCTACCAAATAGCTATATGTGTTGCCAGAATCTTCTTCTCAGGAATACAGTCTGGATAGCAGTTAAAGGTGAGCTCAACTAGCTATATGAACAAAGGCCAATGAGCTAGAGTTAGCTGCCATAAAATAAATTCTGCTGGCTTTTCCAGGAGAGGAAGTTAATATCTCCATCTCATTGTTAAATTCTTAGGGGACTTCATCAGCCAGAAACAACACTGATTCATAAAGGAACTAGTTCAAAGCAGAGCAGCTGACTGTTATGAAGAGCGTGGAACTCTGGACCCACAGGCTACTCCATTTACCCCTAAAGATAAGCTTACTAAGTCTCACAAACTGCATCCCCCTCTCAGAGAATCACAAAGCGCCTTAGCCAATTAGTGTTTCCAAGACACTGCTGGAAACACTTCTGGCTAACTCGTTTTGGTCATAGTTGGTATTATTTTTTAAATGACATTTTCCCTGGAAATAATGGTCACATGTGCATATTTTATTAAACTGATGAGAACAGATACTAACTTGACCAAAAGGCTGAGAAGCAATTATGTTTCATTTAAAAATTGATTTTAAAAAATCAAAAGAAGGAAAAGGAGACTTAACTGGAGAGTTCATTATGATTTTCTTGAATGCAATAAAAAAATATTTTGTCCCGGGGCAGGCTGGGATGGCAATTGAGACTGGGCATGTGTCTTAGCTACTTTTTACTCGTTGCTGGGACAAATACCTGACACCCAAAAATGAAGGAAGGAAAGGTTTATTTAGCTCATAGTTACTGAAGGATTCAGTCCATATTCTGCTAGCTCCAAGGCAAACGACAGCAGTTCAGAAACAATGAAGAGCAGAAGAGGAGCAGCAGCTGCGTTGTCCATCAAGCCTCTGTCTTCCTTCTACACTGACTGCAAAGACTGGCGCTCCACAGTGAAGATCGGAACTCCACCAAAGTGGCGTGGCTATCAAGATCAAGCTCCTCCAAAGACTGAAACTTCTCCACTGAAATAGGACAGGGCGGCAGGAAACCAGGCAGGGTGGCTTCCTGCCTCTCTCAATTCCTGGGCCCTGCCCACCTGCAGGGCTAGGCCCCCATGCTGAGAACTGCTGGACCTGATTCAGCCAAGTTGACACAATGTATCAACTAACACAGCACGGTAGCAAGCACTTGTAATCCCAGCACTTGGGAGGCTGTAAACAGGCAGATCACTATGAGTCCAATGTAGTATTGAGACCCTGAACACCCTGTAGACCCTTCCCTAAAAAATGCAAAAAAAAAAAAAAAGAAAAAAAAATTTTGTTTGCTTAGCAATATTTGACTACTGTAGGTGTGATCAACTCAACTTTAAAGTTAAATAGAAAAGAATAAAATACGAATAACAATTTTTAAAGCACTGCAGGAGTAGTTCCATGAATCACTATTAGAAAACATGATACTCTCTCCTGATTATATTTTTTTCCAATTTATTTTTATGACTATTATTGCATAGTCCATATTTGGTATTTTACCTTCCTAATCAATCCCAAAACTAAGGAGCATGGTTAATCTCATTAATTTTAAGCTCAATAGCCAACAGAAAAGAATGAGAAAATATATTAACATGTTACCTCTTCAGAGTCCAACTTTTCTAAACTAATGTTTTTCCTATAGGTGGATCACAGCTCTGAAAACATCTATCAAAAAGTGGCTGCCTTTGCATCAGGCTATTCAAGACTTCATGAATCGCCCTCTAGAAGAAACCAAAATGTGAAATAAACTCTAATTCTTAAAAGAAAGCATCCACAACATCAGAGCCAACTTATTGCAGGAAGAAACAAAACCTTACACAGCTTTCCAAATAAATGTTCCTTTACTGTATTAAAACTTTGTGATAAGATTATAATTTTGCTTTTGACCCAAAGCATCCATATTTAATATGATGTTCAGATATACCAATAATATCATATTACTTCTCCCTCAAGCTAAATATTAGCCTTAAAATATAGTAGACTCCCTAATCCCATCTTTTGAAAACATAAATACATTAAAAGTTTTAAATTGTATTTTATCTTATATTCCTTGTCAGATGTTCCATTCTGTCTTTGGCTGTCTGCTTTCTAGAATGCTTTCAGGCCAATATTGCAGGAACTAATATTTGGGGAAATTAAGATCACAGAAATGAAATAGCTTAAATGATGAGTGAATATTTCAGTAAAGTCTCCTCTTAGGTCATCTTACAATGATTAGGCCCAACTGTCCACCAGGACTTTCCAGGTAAAAGAAAATCATGAAAAATTATTGTTAAGAAAGCTAAAATAAAGAATTAGATTGAATTTAGGAAAAGACACGGGTCTCAGTCACTGTGTGAATTTCTGTCACAAAAAAATTATAAAATAAGCAGGAACATTCCATCCTTGGTCCTGAAAGTCAAATTGAGAGAAATTTGAAAGAAATTCTGTGCATTGGTTTCATTTTTCAGTGACATGATCCCTATGTTGGGTCCAGATATTGTGATGCATTTAGTTCCGGGGAACATGGGTCAGAGATTTTAAGGAGCTCAGCTGCAAATGTAGGTACACTGGAACAAGTCATAGAGATAGGCCACAGATCAAAGAAGAAAAGGGGGTGCTGGAAAGAAGACCTTGTTTTTTTTTCTAAAATCGCAATATTTCAGAGCTCCTGAGGATCTTACACCTCAACTTTTCTTCACAGATGAGGATCAGGGAGGGAACTTCCCACTGAAGATTATACAGGTTGTTCATGACAGAACTGGAATTCAAGCCAAGTCCCTGTCTCTAGTCTTTCCTGCTCATCTTCCCCCACCTCATGACCCCCAGGATCTGTGGCCTTCTTTCAAGCACAAGGAAACAACTCCTGACTCAGGTTCTCAAATACATCTAGCCTTCATCTGAGAACATAAACACATCCATTCCAGATTAGTCCTGTTTACATTGCTGCAATCCAGAATCCGCCCTTCTCTTAGATCCTCTCCTGATAGAATCTCTAAGGAATCTCTCACACATCCTCAGAAGTTACTGGCAAGAAGACGCAGGAGCCAAGACAAATGTTTTCCTGAAGCTGTCCCCAGAGGAATGAGGCCTGTACATATGATGAAAACTCCTTGCTAACGGCAATCACACTGTGTTAACTGGTACCGCACACCACCCAGCTCTCTTCGTACATTGCACATCGTGTTTTCGTAAAGATAGGGCAAGTATATAATGACCCTCTTTCTCGATGAGGAAACGAAAGCAAAGGAAGTTCAAGTAACTGATCTGAGGTCATGGACAGGAAATGGCAGGGATAACATCTGAACTAGAACTCACTGGAAGTGGAGCGTATGATAGGCACACTATTTTTCTGCCTTTTCTTAACAGCAGTAGATGTGTAGCAGCCAAGAAGTGTGGCTCACAGCAGCTGCTCCGTGAACAGTTGTGGACTGAGCAGAGAGCCAGTGGAGCGCCTGCCCCGATTTGTCAAAAGGCCAAGCCTGCAAGGCACAGTCAGAAGTGGACCCATAGCAGGCTGGTCCTGCT
>NDGM011039386.1:0-12057 GCA_002564305.1 Octomys mimax | reverse complement strand
ACCAATTTAATTTGAAACTGTCTCATTGCTATTTGTTTATCAATAAAATTATGGGAAAAAATACCATTTGCATTAATGCCTCAAATATAAAATACTGCACTTAAGTATAAGTATCTGTAAGGGAAAAATTACAAATTCTAATGAAATAAATAAAAAAGAACTAAATAGAATAGTCCATATTCATGAATAGAATTACTTAATAATCTTAAGATGTCACTTGTTCTCAGGTTCAGTGGAATCCCAGTGAAAACCCCAGCAAGTTATTTTGTGGATATTGACAAACTAATTCCAAAGTTTGTATGAAGAAGAAGAAAAAAAAAAAAACATCAGACAATGCAGTATTGAACGAGAACAACACAAGTGGTGAAAACTGACCCTTCCCCAGAGACAGGCAGGAAGAACATTCCAGACAGGAGCCAACAAATAACACGGCTTGTGGAGGAGCCCCACTTGGCCTTTATCCTGAGAACACAATGGAACCATTACACAATCTCATAAGTGGTAAGGAATACAGAACTGAAGAACAGCCATGTGGTCCTTGAGAGAAAGGAGGAGCAGGTCCCTGAGGTATGTTGACAGTTAAGGGTGGCAGAGAGGAGTGGTCTGAAAGGAGATGGGTGGAAACAGCACCCAGCCAAGTGCTGCATTATAGATGCCAAGAGAAGATACTGGGCTGCAAAGTAGTAATAAGAACACTGATTGGTAATGTAGTTACAAGTAAACCAGCTAACAGAAAACAAATTAGAAGCATTTGAAAATTAGAGGAGTAGAGGGTGAAATCTTTGAAAGTATGGTTGGAAAAGAGAAGAGAAAGATGGAACTGACAGGGCACAAGAAGGTAATAGAGGGCTGGGGAGAGAGCTCAGTGGAATAGGCGTTTGCCTGGTAAGCACAAGGGCCTGATTTCAATCCCCAGTTCCGAAAAAAAAAAAAAAAAAAGGCAATAGAAACTTGTGACTTGTGCTCCTCTGAATGCCACTAGTGGCTCCTGAGTGCTGCTTATTCTAGAACAAATACCACAAACAAAACTCTCCAATCTATTACTGTTCTGACCCTCCAAAGTTTGCCTCCAACCAGCTTTATTTCTGCTATGGTCTAAAATATTCATCCCATGCTCATACATTGAAATTTTAACCCCCAATGTAATGGTAAGGAGGTGTAATCTTTGAAAATAATTAGGTCAAGAGGATGGAGCCCTCATCAAAGGAGTCAGAGCCCTTACAAAAGAGATTCTAGTGATTCCCCTTGTCCTTTCCACTGTCTGGGACACAACACAAAGACAGCTCTGAAGTACTAAGTGGGCCCTCACTAGCCACCAAGTCTACCAGCACCTTGATTTATACTTCCCCTGCACCCAAAACTGGAAGAAATGAGTTTCTGTTGTTCGTAACGTATCCAATTTATAATATTTTATTATAGCAGCCAGAGAAGATTAAGCCAGTTTCCTTTTGTTCTCCATGACCACCCTGCATATCAGCTAAACAAGTTAGCCATTGTCCCCCAAATAAGCTAGTGTGAAGTTTACCACTTTACAATAAAAATTAATACTTAAGATACAATGAAATTTTTTGCAAAGTTAAATACACAGAGATAGAGAACAAAATAATAGTTACCAGGGGCTGGGGAAGCAAGAAACAGGAAATAGAAAAAGCAGGAAATAGAAAAATGTGAGTTAAAGGGTGCAATGTGGTAGATATATAGGCTAAACAAATTTGAGCTCTAGTACACAACATGAGTCTAGTAAGACTGTTCTATATTTGGGTTATTTGCTAAAAGAGTAGCCTTTAGTCCATCATGCCACACACAAAAGGAATGGTTAACTGTAAGATAATAACTATGTCATTCTACTTGGTTATACCATTTCCCTATATACATTAAAACATTATGTAGCCAGGAGTGGTCTCACACACCCTGGGAGGTTGAGGCAACAGGATCACAAGTTCAAGCCTAGCCTGGGAGACTTAGTAACTTAGAAGACCTTGTTTCAAAAACAGAAAAAAAAATTATTTTTTTCTAAAGGCTGGATAGGTAGTTCACTGCTAAGTTCCTGAGTTCAATTTCTATTACTGAAAAACAAAAATCATGTTTTATACATTAAATATATACAATAACAATTTTTAAAGTATGCTGAATATGGACATGTTCTGTACCATACACAGTTGGAGCTCTAGCCAAAGGAGATACCACTCAATCCTGTTTTGGACTCTTGAACTCTCATTAACAGTAACTCCCCAGGGAGACACACAGTGTCACCACCCATTGCATAGATGAGGAAATGAATGTTCAGGGTAAGGTCAGGAAGCCTGCTCAAGGTCACTTGGCTAGTGGTTAGGTGTATCAAGACTCTGAACACAGGTCTGTGAATCCTGGAAGTTGTGATCCTATCCAGGACACCACACTGTCAGTATTGACTTCTCTGTGCTTTCATTTCTGCTTTAAAGAATGAAGAAAAATAATTTTAGAGAATGCTCTAACAGGCTTGGGTTATAGCTCTATAGGACGGCACTTGCCTAGCATACACAAAGCCTCAGTTCAATCCCTAGCATCACACAAGTAAAAGTACTCTTAAAAAAGTGTTCTTGGTAATAGTCATATAAAAGATTATAAAATGTGCACCTTGGCAGAAAGATCAAATGATTCTGCTATGTTTCCTTCTTTAGTATTTAGTAATGAACAAACAACATGAACAAAAATAATCTACAAGAAATAGGCAGATAAAATACAATTTTAAAAAAGTCTGAACACTAGAAATGAGAGAAGCAACTAGAAAGGAGAAATATTCAATGTTTAAAACTTTTATTTGGCAACACTTAATATTTAATGATTTCTGAATATCTAACTCCCTGGTATGATTCTGAGAATCAATTTCCTACAGTTGTATTTGTCAGTGATTTTTCCTAAGAACATTCCTTCTTGGTGAGACAAAATTGAGGTGGGTTTAATTTTTCAAACTTGTAAAAATGATTTTTTTGCCCTACATGATTTTGTTTTTCCTAGTAGGGAAACATCAGGAGTAGCCTCTTAGCACTTTTTGGAATCGGGGCTCTACCCTCATTCCTACATGATGAGTTGGGTGTTGGGCCACACTGTCTGCTTTCACAAACAAGTTGTCCTAAGCCTTTTTCCTTTCATCTAATGACCATTACTCATTATTTCTTGACAATGATATTTGATTCATTTGTTTGTCTTTATGATACCAATTCTAAGTAGACAGACACCACAGTAAAATACAGATATAGCTTAATTTCTACAAAAGGATTGTGGCATACTTTTAATATCACACACACACAAATTTATTTCTATGTCATTGTAAAGAAATTTGAGTTCCAGGAATATTCTGAACAAAATCAGAAGCATCCCATAATAGTTCTTACTTTGGCCAGCTTCCCGGAAATGTCACTGTGCCTTTTCCCCAGGTAGACTATTAGGTTGCTGGCTTCTCATTTTAAAAAGATAAGCAGTCCATCCTTATTTGTTGTGAAAGATTGCTCCTCTGGCCTGATCTCCTTTCCTCTCTCTAACCACCTGCCTTCCACCAAACACACTCCATGAACCCTTTTAAAATAAAAGTGAAATTAAAATAGCTATTTTTTGAGATTTCCCTATCCCCTCGCCCCATAGAATCCTGGGCCAGGTTGAGAGAATTACTTTCTGTGAAAATTATTTTATATCTCAGAGTGAGCTTCTTTCTAGAGTCATGAATATGTGAAAGCTTTATATCTGACTTTTACTTAATTAGAAATTCAGAAGTTGGCTCATATAAGTTTCTTAGAGCTTCTTAGAAAAGAACCTTGTTTCTGCAGGCTCTTGAGGTCACATCTCCAACCTTGCAGCTGCTGGGCTCCGCCCCTCTTTCCAGGCCCCCTGGCGCTGGGTGGAGCACATCCCGAGATAGCAGTGGATGAGGCCAGGGAAAAGATGGAAAGGGCGGAGTGCCCTGGAGTAAGACGCAACCCAGTTTTCTGCGCTAAATAGAGTTAAAGTCCCCAGTTCTGGCATCAGACCGACAAGGCTTCAACAGCCCTAATCATCTCCGTGTCCCTGGGAAATTCCAAAACCAATGTTGACCTCTTTTTCCCCATTTATACAGTGGAAAAACAATGCCATATCCATGGGGGTCAGTCAGGAGACAGAAACCAAGCCAGTTGCCTAATCAGTGAAAATTAAATATAAAAGACTGCCAATCAGGTGTTAAGTAACTAGGTGAAAAGGTGGAACAACAGACTAACAGCAATAGCAACTACAGGAAAGGGCTACCAAGTGGGGGAGGAGGAAGAGCCAGAAGGGCCATCTAGGGCCAAGGCTGGCCCCACAGCAAGGGAAAACTGCCCACTGGATACAAACACAACTCCAGCAAGGGATGCATATTGCTGATGTGAGATTCATGGGAATACAAAGCACAAGTAGATCCAAGCCCACAGGAGAAGGGCCAAGTCCCGGTTCTTTCCTCCAGCTTTGCAGTTGGCTGGTTTCCCTGTCAGCAGAGCCCAACAGGAGATAGGTGGCAGATCAAAAATGTGCCCTGCAGAGTCCCAGCCTCAGCCTCACCAAGCAGAGTGTAAAACAGGAGGTCAGGAGCTGAGAGATTAAAAACCTAGTAACTGACACAAAGCCCATACACTGAGTATTCACTACCTACCAGCCCTAAGGCCAAATGCAGCGCATTGTCATAACAGCTTAATGAAGCGAAGCATCTCTGCTTTCCAGATAAGTAAATAAGGAAGCCAGATTTCTCTGACTTCCTAACTCCTCTGAATAAATGAAATGACAAGGCACTGTCTTGTTGTAATCTCTGTTACTGGATCTTGTCTCTTCCTGTGCCCGCCTCCTCTCCCCATGCTCCAAAAGGAACGGACAGTTAGGCAAGTTTATAGAGAAAACAATTTGTGGTTTAGAAGCATCCATAATGTAACCCTAACATCGAGGTTATGGGAAAAACAAGAGATCTACTAGGAAATTCACCTTACAGGAAGGACATGTCATTTAAAAAAGCTACAATGCTAGGGTGGAACTCCTGAGAGCATCTCTCAAGAAACAAGTCTTCTTCCTCTTCCTCCTCCTTTTCTTCTCCCTCTTCTCCTTCTCCTTCTCCTTCTTCTCCTTCTCCTTCTTCTTCTTCTGGTCTTTTGAGACAGGGTCTTGCTATGCAGGTCAGGTTGGCCTTGAGCTCACTTTGTAGCCCAGGCTGGTCTTGAACTCCCAATAATCCTCCTGCCTCAGCCTCCCAAGTGGTGGGATTACAGGCATGCGCCACCACACCCAGCCAAGTATTCTTCTTGGTGCCTTGAGTCATCACTGTGGCCTAGGCACAGGCTGAACAAGGAGCTGCCACATGAGTGAGAGCAGCTGAGATGACAGGTGGAGTCTTCCTGACCCTCCTTGGCTTCAGTGAAGACAGCACAGACTTTGCAACAGCACTTTTGGGGGCAACTGTCGTGTTGTCGCGAACAGTTCCAGAGGAAAAGCCAACCTGCAGAAAGTGTTGTTGACATCAGGCCCACAAGGCTCGGGGAGTCCAGCTGCCTCGAGCTTCCCAGAGGCAATCTCTGAAGCGGAGCCTTGTGCAGGCCATGATGACTGCTGTGAAGACGTGAAGGGAGCAGGGCTGGGCACCAAGGCTGAACTGCAATGCATGTGTGACAGATGCCGCTGCTGAGCCCACCCTCAGGTGGAACTGGGTAGCCTTGCCAGACTCTTCCCAGTCAGGGACTGATTTTCTTTCTTTTTCTTTTATCTATTTGGTTGTTACAGAGTCTCACTACACAGCTCAGACTAGTGATCCTCCTGCTTTCAGCCTCCTCACTGTGCCATCATGCCCGAACTCTGGCCAGCTCAGCTTACCCTGGGGGCAGGGCTTGCATGGCATGTGGTGCCCATGATCAGACCGCAGTCCCTAGGCGTGCCTAAGCTTGCCTAAGCAGGTGCTGTAGCTTGCCGAGCTATCTTGCCGGCCCCAGGGGCTGATTTTCTAGCTTCTGCATATACCAGTTTGGGGCACGAGTGCTTGGTTTTGAACATGGAGGCCACCACCACAGCACCCACTGCATCACCCATCAAGTCAGAAAACATAAACAGAATAATTACTACCAATCAGGAATTGGACCAAAGGACACAGTTTAGTGGTGCAGCACTGGCCAAGCGTGCAACAAACCAGGTACTGGGGACTAGAAACACATCTGTGCTAGTGCTTAATCAGCAATTAAGACAAACGGACACTGGGCAGCTTAGAGCTACATTTACCAAACCGTTCTTTTTTTTTGCGGAACTGGGGATTGAACTCAAATCCTTGCATTTCCCAGTCAAGCACTTATCCTACTGAGCCATCTCCCGGCCCCATACCAAACCATTCTTTTACTACACTGGCCTCGTCTGTAAACTAATAATACTTCCTATAGCAATAAATTGTTGTAAAGAGTGAATGATGTAATATACATAAAGTTCTTAAAACTCTGCCTGGCATGTGACGAGCTCTCATAACAGTATTGCTATGTCCACTATCCAGTGCTTCAGAATGCCTGAAGGGTAGTCAACCCCACTGCTACCATATACAGGCCACTTGGTATCCATAAGGACTTTGTTGGGACCCACATCCACACTCACACACTAACACCAAGATCCACAGGTGCTCTAACTCGTTATATAAAGTGGTATAGCATTTGTGTATAATCTAGACACATCCTCACATACATTTTAATTCATCTCTAAATTACTTAAAATACCTAATGCAAGGTAAATGCTACATAAATAGTTTCGTGTTACATTGTTTAAAGAATAATGACAACAAAATAGCTTGTACGCATTTGATACAGATACAGAATTTCCCCAAATATTTTTGATTAGTGATTGGTTGAACCTACAGATATGGAAACTGGGGATATGGAGGGCCAACTATACTTCCAAGAACAATACAAGATCCCTTTGGAGACAACCACATAAGGGAGGAGGAGTCAGGATACTGGGCCTGGCCTAAGAGCAATAATAAACTATCTCTGACGGAATGGTATGGTTCTTGGTCATCTAGTTTGTGGATTCACAGCTAGTCTAGCTGCCCACATACTCAGTATAAGAAAGTTGGGACAGGAAGTAACAAGGTACAGTGCTTTTTCAGCTAAAATCTTGGTGGGCCAAGAAGTATCTCCTCTCTCAGAGTACTATGCCCGCCCAGGCCAGCAGCTCTGGAAGAACCACTGTAAGATTCAGTAGACAGTCAACTGAAGCTCAAGCACGTCTTCCCACCTAGGTGTCCTGCAACTCCTTCCTTCATACCTTTCTGGACTCTGAACAGAGCACTACATCCAAGACATAGACCTGGTTCCATGTTCCCTGCTCTTGGCTTTACAACCCCCAAACCATGGTGTTCCAGTCCTGTCTACTAGTTTACCTGTTGACTCGGTGCTTCTTATTGCAAATGAGAAGGAGTGGATGGCAGAAATGAGAGCAAAGCTTGTGATTCTCAAGTGAAAGTACTTTGGGAAGGTAGGAAGAAATGTCATTTTTTGAAGGGTTTGGTCTCTTCAGCAATGTGTGCCTTGGTCCAAATGTTTCTGGAGGGCATTGGAGGAGGCTGTAGCAGCAGTTCTGGACTGCTAAACGGATTGGCTTTGGTAGCTATGGAAACATCCAGTGTTGCTGGCAAAGGGGGAGGAGAGCTAAAGGTGCTGAGCAGCGCCAAAGAGCTGCTTAACAAGCAGTTAAGGGGTTCCTCTCTAGAAGAATCTGTAAGGTCTCCCAGAATAATGGGAGAAAGCTGAGGGGTTGGAGTCCCCACATTGCTGGTGGAGATAAAGCCAGAAGAATTCTAATTTGTCTGCTGTTATGGACCTCTTTGCCCCTTCCATCTGCCTCATGTCACTGCAACCCTTGTGTGGCCTGAGGTACCGGGAATCACATTTAGGTAATTGACACCTGTTGTTTGTCATTCTGCCTCAGTTCTTCCTTCTGGTAACCATGGCACAATTTCCCTCACGGTTATTCATCAGGTCTACCTCTCTTCATCGATCAAATTATGGTAGGATTAACTCTACCCCTGGATCCAGAACAACCAATCAGAAAGAATAAGAATTATCTTTTGGCCAAAATGACAGGTTCAGAAATGGGCAAATGATCCAAATAGCCAGTTAAGCTCAATGTTATTTTTGCTGGGAATCCTTAAACCAAAAATAATTATTCTTTTTCTAATAAACTTGAATGAGATCTACTGCTGTTGTGGGAATCTTAGGAACACATGGGTTAGTAATTTTTGGAACCTGAACAGACTTAGAGGAGAACAAAAGTGAGAAATATTTTGGTTGTATTCCAGTGATATCAACTGAGCCAAGAACTACCTTGGGATTTGTTAGTTATTAGAGCCTGATTTTGGTTAAGGGAACATTTTGCCTTTTTTTCCCCCATCACTTTGTATTGTTGTATAGATATAATCTATAAGACAACAAGCATAGAGTTATCTAGGCATGGTGATGCATGCCTATAATCCCAGCACTCAAGAGGCGAGGCAGTAGATTGCTATGAGTTCCAGGCCAGCTTGGGCTACATAATAAGTTCAAGGCCTGCATGAACTACACAGTGAGACCCTGTCTGAAAGGAGGAGGAGATGGTGGGGTGTAGAAGGAGGAGGTGGTGGGGGCTAGGAGGAGGAAGAGGAAGGGAAAGGAGGAGGAAGGGAGAAGAGGTACCAGGAGCAATGAGTTGAACACAAAATCATACATTCTAGTTTTAGTTTCCTTTTATTTAATCTTTGATACAACTATGAGATGTAAGCAGGGCAATAGTTGTATTGTCCCATTGAAATGGTGATAAAATCATACCCTCATTTTGTTGAATGATTTGCCCAAGGTCTTCTAGCTAACAGATGCTAGGTTTTGGAATTGGCTGCCTTCTGAAGAAGGAAGAGGGATGAATCTGTTGACATAATGTTACTGTTTGATAAGAGGAAGAGTAAGTTCTAGTAGCACAATGGGGTGAATATACTCAACAATAATGCCTTACATATCTCAAAATAGAAAAAAATGACCAAATGTACTCACCATAAAGAAATGATCATGGCTGAAGCTGATGGATATGCTAATTACTGAGTTGATCACTACCCACTGTAGAAATGCACAAAACATAACATTGCACTTAAAAATGTGTGCAAATATTATGTATCAATAAGTAATGTAAACATGGTAGTTCCAATGAATGTACCCAAAAGTTCACACATTAAAGGCTTGGTTCTCAAGGGCCAGCCAGATAGCTTGTCAGACTAAGGCACCTGTTTAGGCAGGTGCAGAGACTGGGGTTCAATCCCCAGTGTGCTGTGCCTGCCCTGCCCCTGGGGCATGATGAGACAATTGAGACTGGGCATGGTAGCACACATGCCTGAAATCCCAGAGTTTGGGAGGCTGAAAACAGGAGGATCACTACAGATCTGATCTGTATAGTGAAACCCTATAGACCCTGTATTAAATACATTTTTTTTTTAAAAGGCTTGGTTCTTAAGATGGAGCTATTGGGAATGGTGAAGCCTTTAATAAGTGGAGCTCAGCAGTGGTCCTCTGGATCTTGGGGCTGTGTCCCTGAAGGGGACCCTGAAAGCTCAGTCTCAGCCCCTGTTTCCTGGCTCCTGATGTAAATCTTTGGCTCCGCTGCAGAGCCCCTCCATGACGTACTACCCTCACCAGAGGCCCAAGACAACAAGATCACTGGATCATCAACTGAAAATTCCAGAACTGAGAGCTAAATAAACCTTTCTTTTTATATATTAATTGCTTCTTATTTGTTAATTTTTTAATTTTTTTTAGAAACATGAAGTAGGCTGACACAAATGTTATTTGCTAGTAGGCAAAAGTATAATTGGGTAGAAGAACTCCAGGCAGAGGAAGCAACATGAGCTTGTCATATCAGGTCCGTGGAAAAGAAATGCAGTCCTGCTGGGTTAAGTCAAGTGAATTGGAGAACTGAGTGACAAAAATCCCAAAAGTAAACATAGTCCAGCCATCCTGGCTGGATTCAGGACCCAAGCAATTGCCTTCAGGCTTTCCTCTGTCACCTACGCTGAGATGGCTCCAGTAGATGAACATGGTGACAGCAATTGTAACCCCACAAATTTTCAGGTGTCAGTCTTAGAGGAAAAGAGATTGTCACTCTTGGAAAATGTCTCGTGGCCTTCCAAGGGCTATGTAGAGGCAGCAGTCAAATGAAAAAGTCACCATGGCTGAAGGTGTGACAATTGTGGCCAGAGTCACTGCTCCCACACAGGGACAGGGTGGGGCCATCCTACTAGGACCACCTAGACTAAAAGTCTACGACAATCTTGATATTATGCTTACAAAAGAAAAAGGAGCTAACAATAAACCTCATCTCGCATTAGAACTGCCGTGCCCGAGAGTCTGGAGCAGTGCACGACCACACAGCTCCAACAACTGGCAGCAACTGCGACTCTCCAAGAGGACCGATGTCTGCTCATCTTGTCTGGAAGCAGCCTGTGCTGAGTCCACAGGTTAGGACGATTTTCACTTCACTCCCACAGAGAGCCAGCAACCAGCTGCAGCCTTGAGGGCCTCTGTGGCTTCTGTCTCAGAAGCCATGGCTTACACCCAGATCCCAACGTGAGACCCGCGTCCTCTCCTCTCCCACTCTGCCCCAGCTCCTCCCTTCTCTGCAGCTGTGCTTACCAAGACCAAGCCACAAGCAGTGCCATTTCAGTTTTCCATGTCTTACTACACTTTGCTGGAGTCTCCTGATTAGCAGGAGCACTGCAAGCTTTATTGTCCAGGAGCCAAGGTTTATTCAGCAGCCTACTCCTGCAGAGCCCTCTTTCTACCTGATTACTGCAGGTCATCCTCAGCGCTAAGACCTATTCATTCTCTTCTTTCTCTGGAACTTTCTGACTTATGTACAGTTTCATATATCTTTATGGCCTTTCCCATACAGATGGGAAGATAATTATCTATCATCTATCTATCTATCTATCTATCTATCTATCTATCTATCTATACACACTTCAGGAAAATAAACTCACATAAGTATTTTAATATTAAATTTATTGCGACATCATGAAACCAATACAAGTTACCTTTGGCTTCTACACTTGTAAGAGGTACTCAAAGTGGCAGTCATTAGCTTCCAGACATTCATTAGTACGGCGAACTGCTACTTGGGTAATGCTGGTCATTGAGATTGCTACACATGCATTTTCAATTTCTTCTCTATGGACTGGCAGTATCGTGAATTTTCTGCAATATATGATATCCTCGCGGGTCCCCCATATGAGGATAATACCATCTGTTGAAAAATATCACACTACTTTTCTTTTCCTGAAGTATGTATGCATTTTTTGGCAGATTCAATTATATATATATATATATATATATATATATATATATATGCTTATACACACATATATGTGTATATGGGTATTTTTCTTTTCAAGGCATTTACAAACTACCTGAAGTAAAATAACAAATATACATGTTTTGTAAAGTCTCAATAAAAATACCCCAAAGTATACAACAATTTTAAAATCTCTTCTAGGATAATCGTTGAATAAGATGATTTATATTTCTTTCTTTTTACTTTTCTATAATTTACAAAATTAATTAGTTCATTTATTTTATTAATTTACTATCTACAATGAACATGCATTGTTTTATAATAAAAAATAAGGCAAAGAAACCATAATATCAATGAGAACCAAACTTTTCATCATTCTCTGTTATTTATAATAGAAGGGCTAAAATTTTCAGCTGAGGCTCAATGTACTATGAGGCTAAACTGTAAATAGTAAAATTTTTAATTTTCTTATTGTGATACAGATTATATGCAATGAAATATAACTATTTTGAGTACATAGTTCAATGGACTTGGGTAAAAGTACACACCAGGCTAACCTTGATTATAATCAAGGTTTAGAACATTACCATTACCCCAAATGGTCCTTCTTGCATATTTACAATCTATACCCACTCCCATTTCAGGTCCCACATAACCACTGATGTACTTTCTGTCACTAGACTAGTTTTGTTTTGTTTTGTTTCAGAACTGGGGATTGAACTCAGGCCCTTGCACTTGCCAGGGAAG
>NDGM011039382.1:0-12521 GCA_002564305.1 Octomys mimax | reverse complement strand
GAGAAAGAAAGCTCCTGTCCAAGAGAGGGACAGGAGGGGGACCCGAGCGGGTAGTTCCCCCAATTGACTCTTTATGATTAAAGTCATAGAGGAGAAAGTTTCCAGTTCTGTTCATATCTACAACCTGTTTGAAAATGAAGTGTCTATCCAGCTTATGCATTTATTAAATAAACAAAACAATGTGTTTGTGTTTTCAAATTGAAAATACTTATTGAGGGACAGCCAGATAGCTCAGCAGATTAAAACACCTGCTTAGGCAGATGCAGGGACCAGGGTTCGATCCCTGGGGTGACATGCCAGCCTTGCCCCCAGGGCACACTGAGACAGCGATTTAGACCAGGCATGATGGTACATACCTGTAATCCCTTCAGCTGGGAGGCTGGAAAGAGGAGGATCATTACAGAGTCCAATCTGTGTAGTGAGACTTTATAGAGCCTGCAGTAAATACATAAAAAAAAAATAATAAAATATTTATTGAAATCTTGCCCTGTTGAACAACTGGCAGGATTTTGGACTCTGGATTTGCGTGAGCAATGGAGACAGATATTCAGCCTCTATGCTCATGTCTGAGAGTGAGTACACGCCCACCAGTACTTACCCTGCAGGTGCTTTGCAAATGCACTGAGAATCCCAGAACAGATTACATTTGGTGCTATTTATAAAAAGGGGTGTGTGTGTGCAGAAATTCCAAAGGCATCTGCATTAGGCCTTTCCTGGCTGGATCGTTCTTGCAGTTTGGCCTCTGACCCAGATTCCTCTCTTCTGTCGCATATGGACCCCTAGATGTTGGGGCAAGGAGGCCAGAATGGAAGCCCGCTGGTATATGATAGATAACTAGGTAAGCAGGCAGCAACATTACCCCCGAAAGCCATTCATTATGTGTTTTCAATATCCCCTAAAAGGGTTGCCCACCCCTAACTACATATTTATACATATTTACTTGATAATCAATAAAGGAAAATGGCTGCATTATTTTGATTAAAATACCAACCCGGCGTGTTACTACAACATCACAGTTAAGAAGCCAGAAAAAGGGGAGCTCACAGTTCACGTTACCCTGCAGCCCGTGATATATGGTATTTTCAGGCTGCGAGGAGAGCAGACACATTAAGAAAATAGTGCTAATGATATTAAAGTACTTTACAAGGCTTGTTACTAAGAGCTGACAAACCTGTCAAGTGCATAATGTAGGAGGCTATCGTAACGTTCTCAGAAAACCATACCTCTACCCCATTTCACTGCAATCTCCTAATAATGGAGCTGCTATAAATTCTAGCCAGCAATGGGACAGAGCCATGGCTTCTCACCCCAATGTGAGGACATGATAAATATAAAAGAAAATGCCTGTCAGTTTTGGCGCCCGAACCTTATTACAAAGTCTTAATCTTACTGGCCTCAGCACCTTTTATCACCGCCTTGTTATGAGCTGATGGCTTTTTTATTTGCTGGGAGATGGAGGATGTGTCATTTGATGTCCTTTTATGTAGCCACTGCTCTGTCCTCTCATGAAAAAAAAAAACATTTTATATGTTTATTACAGTAACCGATTAAATGCAAGCCTCATGCTGTTGGCTCAGGTACCGTGGGCTTAGAATTCAATGGGGTCTGGATTTAAATACATCATTATGAGTATTTATGTGAATGGAACTCAAATAGGAAATTAATTTTTCTCAGCACTGTAGCTAAAGCCTTGCAATACTCATGATTGTTTATTCTTGCTATTATTATTATTGGGATTGGTCATTCTCTGTGGTTCCAAGGTCAGCTTGGAATCCCAGCCCTGGCTCTGCGCCTTTCTTTAGGCTTCCAGCTCAGAGGAAATTGGCCTTCTAAAAACAGCCAAACTCAGCTCATGTCCCTTCTCTTAGTCCTTAAGATGAGATAAATTGCAATTATCTAAATGTTAGTCTGGAAACCTTACAGCTCGCCTCCAGGCTTCTTCATTTATGGTAAATAATGTCTGGGCTGCACCTGGAAGTTTGTGGGGCACTCCACAAACGTTCTCTTCCACATCTTCCAAAGAGTGGTGGCATCTGGGACCTAAAAGAACCTGACCCTGAGGGGCTGTTCCCTAGCTGTGGTCAGAGATTCCATCACTAGATCTGATCTTCAATGGATGCCCATAAAACATGCTGGCCCCAAGTATCAATGCACAGAGAGCTTTAGCCTGTGTGCTGTGCCTACCAGCTGGGAACTGAGACTCCAGAGCAGAGAGCTGAGCAACATGCTTGCAAGTAGGGTGGGCTGTGAGTCCACGCTACTGCAGACCAGAGGGTGCGCACAACTCGTGAACGTCTTAATCTGAGGCTTTCGCTTTCCAACCCAAAAGGCCAAGGAGATCTGAGGATTTATTTCTCTGTACCTCGTAGGCAATCGTCACACTGCTTGCTCCCTTTTGGTTGTGTGGATTACCTACCTCCAAAGGAAAGATGTATGTGGATCAGCAGAATTGATTTAAATATAAAAATTTAGTTATGCAGCAGAGATTTCTCCACCTTTAATGCATCCTACCAAATAACTGATTTCGCTGGAATTTGACATGACAATTTTTCATTTTCCTGTACTGTAGAATTAGCTAGTAAATTGGCATGGTAGGAAGCACAAGCCCCATTTTCACCTCATTTATTATATCACAGGAAGTTACCTGAGTGAGAGAGGAACCCCATTTCATTGTACAGTCGGGTTCCAGGCCGTGAGAACATTGGGACATGTCTTATGTTCTTCTCTTTAAAAATTATAAAATGCTGGGTACTTCCTTTTCCTGAATATACCTGATAGGTAGGAAAAATCTGTGTGTGTGTGTGTGTGTGTGTGTGTGTGTATTGACTCTTCACTTGTAATTTTCTGTTGAAGAAATATTTGTACTTAAAATGCACCTTTTGCAAGAGTCGGTGCCGCAATGGCCCCTCCAGTGATTGTTCCTTTAATAAGCTCTTTGTGATTTGTCACTGCACGATGAAGAAAATAAAAAAACAACTGATGGAAAACCTAATATATTGGAAAAGGCAAATTGCATGTCTAGAAATTTAATTAAAAAAGAAATAACCCTCCTTGTATAAAGTTTGGCAGTCCCCTTCACAATCCTCCTCGTACTCCTCCTCGCTCCAAGCACCAAGAGTGCTTACCAGGGAGATTTGCACATGCATGTTAACGAGAAAGGTAGTCAGCTGCAAGCAGTCCAGAGGTGGCTACCACAGAATAGGTGAACAGGGTCACTGGGCTAGGACTCGCAGTGTCTCTACTCTTGTGCATTCCTTGACCTGCTTGGTAACCAACAATGACTACGACATCCACACTGATGATGCGAGCATTCTAAGTTGGAACTGCGTGGCACCCCCTATAAAGCTCTTGTAGGCATGTTATTTTTGTGATGTCCTCACCACCATGCAATATGACAAACATGAATATCATCGTTTATCAGATAAGGGAATTACAGGGACTGTCAGACAAACTATAAGATTCCAAGTCAAGTTTCAACCCCAAATAAATTAGGGATACATTTTGCAGTAGAAGGAGATCTCAAATAGTGCATAATACTTACAATAAAGAGCATTTTTCTCAAATATATGTATATGTATATGCGTATATATGTGTATAAGTATATGTATGTGTGTATATGTATATGTGTGTGTGTTTAAATGGATGTATTGCATTTTTATGTGCTGAAGATAGAAAGCCTAACAGAGGATAAATGAAATGGTTTTTGTCAGTCTATACAAATATTAAATGGCTGAGGTGCTACTGCACATTGTAGGAAGCACCTTGTATAATATTTATATGCATTATCTCATTTAATCCTGCTAGCATCAGACCATTCTCCCCACTTTTAATATGAAGAAGAAAGATGTCCAGGAAGGCCGCACACCTGGAAGTGACCGAGGGGGGACAATCCCACTTCTGTGCTTTCATGATGTCCTGCCACATTTGTCCATTGTCCTTCTGCCTCAGTCTTGCACAGTCCCATCCAATCATGTTTAGGCCACTGTTTTGAAGTTCTGAACTCAAAGTTTGCACAGGTGTCCTAAGTCCCTGGAGGAGAAGCATCCTTGTTTGGCCTTCCCAGGTCTGCCAGGTGCATCTTCACTAAGTGTCAGTCTGTGGTATGAGGAGAAAATCAGAACCCACCAAAGCCCAGCACTCCCCACAGGGGAGTTACGGGCAGAGCCCAGGGTCCTTCGCTATGGAGCGAAGTCCTCTGGAACAGGGAGCCATGTGGGAAGATTCACGGTTCAGCAGAGCTGTAGAACCGAACCAAAACACTTGTTAAACTAATAATGCATTTCTTTCTTCCTTCTTATGTAGTCCCTTATCTCAGAAAAAAAAACAAAAAACAAACAAACAAAAAAAAACCAAAGCCAGTCTAATTTTCTGTATCCTTCATTTTTAGATTCTATTTGGGAAATAATTCTCCCCAGAAAGCCACTTCTCATATTTTTGAGCACTGCATGGAGCTGTAAGGCAAAGGAAAATTCCCATATCCTTTGGAATTTCTGTACCAGCGAAGTGTAAGCAGTTTTAATTACCCTGTTGTGACTACACTGTAACCACATGCCTAGCACCACGGCCATGCATTAGCAACACGAGAGAGCACTGACAACAATGCTAAGTGCTGTGCTTTAAGAATATTTAATGAAGATCACTTTTCTCTCCCAATCCTATGTGCAGAATAATCACATGCGATTTCCTCTGTAAATGTAATATAAAATTCAATAGCAAACATGGACAACCAATCAAATACTTTATCTTGCCGTACCCTTTCCCCACATTCTTATCCACATCAAGTTTTCAGTTTAGCCTTGAGGCTGGAGTCAGGATACAGAAGAAAATGACATGAAGACTTTTTTTTTTTAAATACCCTGACCCAGGATTGCAAAAGACAAAAGATGGGGAAGAGGTCAGGTGGAAAGCAGTCCTGAAATCTTAGTCTTCCTTTCTCTACATCTTGGCCTAAAGACAGAAATGTACTGCATCTCTGGTGAGGAATGTAAGGGACAGAAAGCCCTTGGAGGTCAGCATCGCAGAGCATGCGCACAGCAGCTTGGGGGATGCTACACCACAGTATTCTTGGGATGGGGTGGAGGTAAACTTGATTGTCAGCACAACTGGATTGAGAAATGCCTTGGAATTAGTAATGTGCACACACACACACACACACACACACACACACACACACTGAGTTTGTCTGTGAGGATGCCTCTGACACTGTTGTCGTATTGGACAGCCAACATAGGGCTTAATCCCCCGACAGCATGAGGCCTGGATGGGAGCAAAGTGAACAAGGGCAGCCTGAGTTCACTCTGTCCTTGATCTCCTGTCTTTGCTGCCATGAACTGAGCGACTTTGTCTCACCATTCCCCTCCACCACAATGTTTCCTCCTTGCCACAAGCCTAGAAGCCATGAAGCCAGCTGCCAACCATGGAAACTTCTAAAACCACAAGCAAAAATCCTTCTTCCTTATGCTGCTGTTCTCAGACACTTGGTCACAGAGATGGTCATCTAACACCCATAGCTCATTTTTCTCAGGCTGCCTTCAGTGAGAGCTAACGTGGACCCAACTTAGAGGAGTGCTTATGTGTGTCCAAGGGGCTTGCACAAAACATAACCGAGTGAGGGACAGCCGGCTTCCCATGTGATGCATAGGACTGGGGTAACATGATGTCACAGTGAAGCCACCATGTGCACAGCCCCAACAGGGGGCCTGAGGAAAGGTGGCTGTGAGTTGAAGACTGATTGTGAAGCCAACCAGAGGGTCCCAGTGGCCCTTGATCAGACCTAAGCCAACAACAACTTAAGCCAGACACAACCCGCAGCTGCAGAATGTGACCTTTATGCTGAGTTCCGGGTACTCAGAAAGAAGCTGAGGGCATTGGAGAAGGCAGAAACATCATGGACTTCAAGGGTCTATTCTCATCTGGAGCCTCAAGCACTCAATATATGTCTATGATACAACAGAGAACAGAAGAGTAAAGACGGGAGAGCAACTGTGTCTTGGAAGGATGAAAACTTTTTGACAAATTTAATAGGATTTATTTGAGCAAAATAGTGATTCATGTACCAGGCAGCACTCAAAGCCAGAAAAGGCTCAGGGAGCTCCTGAGGTCACAGGTGGACAGTAAGTATCTAACAGCAGAGATGAAAGTTAAGGTACAGACACTTAATGAATCAGAGCCAGGGATTTTCCTTAGTGAGACAGGGGATGGTCAGCTGGTAACCTGTGGTTATCTGAAATTAGGCGGCTGGGACTGTTAAGAACCCACTATGTGTTGCAAAGATCAGATTTTGAACTTAGATTTTGGTTTATTACAATGTTATGAAATTGCATTTGTTATATAAAACTTCATAAAGGGGCCAGGGAGATGGCTCAGTGGTGTAAGCACTTCCCTGGCAAGCGCAAAGACCTGAGTTCAACCCCCGGTTCTGCAAAAAAAAAAAAAAAGAACAACTTCATAAAGGCACTCTCAAGCCAGTCTCCCCTTGCTGATTAACTGAACAAATATAAATGGAAGTTTCAAAGAAACAAGGTTCTTTATGACCCCAGAATCAGTCTCCTCAAGCAGAACAGAGAGCAGGCTGGGTGTAATGATTGTACATATTTCTGCTTATGCATGACCTTGTGACGATGCATAGGACACGGTTGTCTTGGAGACACTCACGTTTGTGTCACACTCTCCTTTCCTCCAGGGCTGTACTAGGTAAGAATCTGCTCCATGTAGTACTTAGCCCCTGGCCCCTTCAGGACTTTTCGTTGTAATTGCCCAAAACCACCAGGTCAACCCAGCAAATAAGAGAGGAGAAAATATTTTCCCATATGATCTAGCAACTGCAGAGGTAAGGTTGACTGGAGAATTTCTCTTCCTTCACCTCTGCTCTTCTTACCTCATTCCTGCAAACCGCTGTGCCCAACGGGCCTCCCGACACTTCACAGCTCACTTCTCCCGAGCTTTGTTCTGTAGCCACAACCTAGCTTTAAAAGTTCCTAGGGAAACCTATCTTTTCTGCTAGCTTGATTAGCATAAGTGCTTGGTCTTTACTTCTCACTCTTGCTAGTTTAGGACAAACTTTGCAGCTGCAAGGAAGGATTTTTTTTATCTTCCAATTCTTGAGTTTAGAAACTTGAAGGAGACCTTGATACGAAAAATCAAGGAGACCATGCATCTTGATAATTTCGGGAGTCTCTAACGGACAAAGTACTTCTAAACCTTTTCTGGCTTTTATACGCTACCTGCTTCGCTTCATGCACACGATTTCATCCCTATTCCCAGGCTGCAGAGGTGGTTTAAACGCTCACATCCTATCGGTCTGACCTGCTCCCCTGCAAATTTAGACAGACGTTTAGGTATCCTTATGGTTACACTGAGCTCACCTATAATTCAGGTAATTTCCCTAAAGAACATAATTAAGTCTACTGTGTCATTCTTTTATATTATGTAACCTAATCCATGCGAGGGTCTTCATCAGAATTTAAATATCCTCAGGAGGCTGTAGCTCTGCCTACAACCCTCTTAAATCAATCACTTTGATGAGAAATAAAGCACTATGGCTGGCCCAACCTGGACCAGAATTGTGCCGCTCAGCTCAAGGGAGCAGTTTATTTGACTAGGAGCCCCATGGGACACGGGGACAATTATGAGGGCAGGTAAATGTCTTATTTCCATAAGAAAGTAGGGTCTTTACAGAAGGGCGGAAGAAAGTGAATACACAGACAGAGCCGCCTTTCCCACACTTCTCGGGAGGAGATCTGCAAACCGCGTGGAGGAGCTGATGCCTCTACAGGACGGAAGTGCACTGCAGATGAATCCTGCCAGGCGCCACAGGGGTAAGCACGCGTGTTATCTTCAATTGTCTTTACCACGGCAGAGATCTTTACTGGACACGTGTCCCTGAAAACACGACCTGCAGTCTATATCTTTATAGCTATATGCCCCAGTGAATATCACATCCTATGTGTCATCGTAGGGGAAGGACTTGAGAAAGAAGACAGAGAGAAGGGGTTCTTCGTGAGGCTCCTGCAGTGGAAGGATACTAATGCAGTGGAGCTTGCAAATCCTACAGCTCCGAACTTCTAAAAACAATCACCCACGAATTCACACGGCTGTGTGAGAAACTCACCGTCACGTGAGATGGCATTGCTGGTGCGACAAGAGGGTGTCTGTGGGAGAACCATCAAGAGAAGCTGAAGTACTACCTTGTGGGTGCTGCTTGCAGGGGGTTATCTGAAGCAGGAAGTGATTGAGCAATAGATCCACAACCAGAATTGCTTGATAGAGTAGGGTAGCTAGAGGTATTTCAAAGCATAGCATCCAAAAAAGGAAAAGCAATACAGACGAAGCACAAGGTACGCATGAAGGAAGGGCTTCTGGGATGGCATTTCTACAAGAACACGACACCCTTAAAGGTTAGGCTCTAATCTGAGCAACTAACCTGAAGTTAGTTGAAGACAGCAATGTGCGGTGTAACCGCCACTGCTGAATACCTATCATTTTTTTTAAAAATTGTCTATTGTTCTAATGCCTTCTGTATTATTTTTCTATTCTCTTTAAAATAAAAAGAAAAGATGGGGCTGGTCAGATAGTTCAGCAGATTAAAGTGCCTGCAAGCAGACGCAGGAGCCAGGGGTTTGATCCCCAGGCCTGTAGTGCTGGCCCTGCCCCTGGGGTGCACTGAAATGGCAATTGAGGGTGGGCGAAGTGGTGCACCCCTGTAATCTCAGCTCTTGGGAGGCTGTAAACAGGTGGATCACTATGAGTCGGATCTAGTGATGAGATCCTGAACACCCTGTAGACCCCTCCCTGAAATACAAAAGTAAATAAATAAATAAAACAAAAAAGATGGACCTATTATTGAGAACGCAACACGCTTGACTGCATGTGGAAGTGTAAGATTTACTCCATCTACCTGACCTAGTGTACTTCATCTTTCTATACAGTCTTTCAAAACTCTCTCCAAACATTAATTTGTTTGGCTCCCTTAAAAATCTTTCAAGTCCCTATCATTTAACTCCGCTGCTGTTTTCCTTTCTTTCTTTGTCCTGTCTTTCCTTTTTCCAACCCCTTCTGTGCTCTCTGCCAACTTCTCAATCTCTCTTCTTTATTCCCTTAATGATGAACATTTTTCATTTCTATAGTTCAGTTCTTGAGGGGACACATAATTCATTCTCATTGTTTGAATAAGGATAATAGGAGAAATGATGAGGCACAGGAATATAAGCGAGATTAAGAAAATAGTATCTAAGTATACTATCCAAAGCCCATAAACAGCAATATCAAAACAATTTCCAAAAACCAAAAGAGATGGAATGAATCAATAACTACAAAACCACAAAATTAAATGAAAATAAGTAAATGGTAATATATGCAAATGATATCTCAGCCAAATCAAAGTAAAAGAGTTGAGTATCTGTTACATCCAAACAGAACAGAAAAAGACTTCCAAAATAAAGCATCATGATAGCACTAGGGTAAGAAAAATATTTTCACATATGATCATATCCAAATTTGAAAAATTGCAGTAACATGTACATAACAGTAATAAGAATAATTTTGAAATATGGAACCTGGTGCTGTTTTGAGCTTTTTGTGCAGTGAAATAACTCAGTGGAGTAAATCCCATTAATGCTTCCATTTTTATAGTGAATAACTTGAGGCACATTAATTTGGCAGAAGAACACATAAGATATACAGATTTCTGAATCTGAAGTTTTCAATGGGAATCAGTAAGCGAGGGTACCACTGTATATAGATGACATGCACCACTTAAATGGAAAAAATATGGCAAAAGCATGAATTAAAAGATACCTCAGCCCAAAAGGTGGTAAGCATCAGAAGGGAAGGATTTACATTATACTTCATGTTGCAATATTAGAATCCCCCGTATCAAAACTTACTGAAAAAAAAATAGGGAAGCTGCCTGTTTAGTGGTTCATCAGATTTAATATAGTAATATAAGAAAAGTATGAAAGAAACAAATATTAAAGTGGAAAACTCAGGTGGCTCAAAATTTAAGTGACTATGATTATTTACCAATAATTTTGAAGAAAAAGGAGAATATCTCCAAAGGTGAGAATAATATATTTCAGAAGGTGTTGATGGTATATGGATCAATATTATAAAGGCAGTATGCTTTCTTAAGAAAAGAATCAATTAGAAGCTATAATGGAAAAAAAATTAAAAAGAAACTGTAATGGAAACAAGACCTTTTATACTAGTAATAAAAGCATTCTATTTATAGGAATACCTTTGATTAGAAATATACAGGCTCTATATGAAGGAAACAACTAAAGGTAACTATCAGTTAATGGAAAAGTCTACCTACATAGGAAGGACAGAATACATCAGAAAAATTCAGTATTATAAAGGTATAACTTTTTCAACTTACATCTACAAATTGATTATAATTCAAAACAGAATTTCAAGAGGGTATTTGATGACATTTGACAAGCTGACTCATAAAATATATTAACTGTACTCAAGAAATTTTAGAAAATAAGACCATTAATGGTACGGTATTTTATTGTAAGGAAAATATGCAGCAAACTAATAAATACAATTCAGTGGTACTTGTAGGTAAAATAAAATAGATTAATGGAAAAGAAAACATAAAACACAAAGCTATATCCATAAGCTATTTTTTATTAAATGTACATTTTATGTTAGTGGGAAGAGAAAATGCATGTAATAAGTATTGAACTGGATGATTGATTAACACTTTATGAAGATAAAATGAAGTTGAAACTAATTCACAGCTGCGAAAAGTATGTAGATATACAAAACTGTACATATATTTGAAACAGTAACAAATTTGGTCAATTTTTCTTATAATTTTGATGTATAGTTGATGAAAGGTCATAGAATACTGTGACCCTGATAACGTAAGTATCACATAGTTTTAGATAACAAAACCATCATAAAGGTGTATGAGCCAGGCTGGGGAGATAGCTCTGCAGTCTAAATGCCTGCCTGGACAGCACAATGATCCAGGTTTGATCCAGTATCACATGTCATGCCAGTTCTGGAACACTGGAGGTGCCGGGCCAGCCATAGAAACCGGGCATGATGACAAACACGTGGACTCTCAGTGCTGGGGAGGCTAAGACAGGAGGATCACTAAAAGTCTGAGCTGCATAGTTAGACCCTGAACCAATTAATTAAATAATTAATTAATTATTTTAAAATAGTACATGGATCAGTTTTGTAGAATGTTATATAGTAAAGGAGCCATTATTATTCAGGGTAAGTGAAAAGTTGCTACAAATCGTTGACAAAGTAGCAGGGCTTTTGGAAATCCTGTTATATCAAATTGAAACAACTTATTTTTCTTATGTCCATGTCTCTTGTAAATTTGTATACACTTTTAGAAACATACGCTCTTTTGGCATACAAGTTTACAATTATTTTCTGCTATATTTTTTCCATCTGATCTATACATCTGTCCATCACACACATTTTTAAAGGATTCTTGAAGATCTATGGCAAAAATATATCAGATTTATATGATCAGTTATCCACTTGCCAGATATTGAGGCTATTTCCAGTGTTTCACTGTTACAACAAGTTGATCTCAAATATACAGACGTATAAATTTTGGGGTATCTGTGGCCATAGATGTTTATAAGAAATTTCCAGAACTCATATTCTTAGACATCTTTACATCAGGTAAGAGAAAAAATCTTGCCAGTTCTATCAATAATACACAGTAGTATATACTTATCAGCATTTATCAACATTTTGCAAATAGTTTTCAATAAGAGAAGCAATAATTTTAAAATATCTACTCTATTTGTTGCTCACTTATAACTAGTATTTTGTACATTTACTATCTTTTCTCCTCTGTTCATTTCCACCTTTCATGTTTTGTCATTTTTATGAGAGTTCTTAGAAGTGTATTTGTACAAGAATATCAGTGCCACACCTCAAGTCATAACTGATATTTCCTCACAGTAAATTTTCAAAGAAGGTTTCTACTAAGAAAGAACAAAAATAGTTTCATCATGAAGAAGTTATGACTACTTAACTTAATAAGGTAGTTAAGAAGACAGCTTAATTTGAATCTGTTCAGGTCTAAAGTCTTTCTATGGGAAGACCATCTTACCCAAATTGGGATGCAAGACTATGTGAACTAAGAGTATAAGCCTTACAAAAGCCCAAGAGCTTAGTGTCTGGCTGCGCATGGTACACAGTACAAGGCCTCAACGGTTTGACTTCAAAAGTAATAAATATCATATTTTTCCCACAATTTATCACAAAAATATGTTTGCATGTATTTCTATTTCGTGTGGTAGAAATTTTGGTTGGATTGAGTACAGCGTTGGGAGACAGGAAAGGGGTTAAATATGTACGAGGCAGAAGTGTGCTGCTGACATTTAGGGGGTTGACTATGCCTTCCAATAACAGCTACCCAAATATTTTCACATGTGCCATCACCCTGAAAGATGACATTTTGAGACGTGCAGGGCTATGATGTTGACTTTCATGGTGGGAGCTGGTCTGTCTATCTATCTATCTATCTATCTATCTATCTATCT
>NDGM011039357.1:0-18535 GCA_002564305.1 Octomys mimax | reverse complement strand
GCTTTAGTTCAGCTTGTTCCAAGTAGGTGCTTTAGACCACCGAGCCATCTCGCCAGCCCTGTAAATGGATTCTGATAGTCCTGAACTTACAGAGGTTTAACAGAGTGGACCAGTTAACTAGCAAACATCATAAGATTCTTCTTATACCTTAATTTTTAGAGAACTGTTATTGTTCCCTAAAGTAACTTGATTTAGGATATCAGTTACTAACAGAAGAATAGAACTACTTAAATAGAATCAATTTGGGGGCATGACTGGGTTAAGACTTTCCTCTCCCCTTTGCTAAAAGCCTTCAGCCCCACAAAAGTGGCCATAAACACTGCTGCAGAGTTGTGTTCAATGGGAATGGCTACATAGCCGCCTAACATGGATTCTATGAGGTTGGTAATGGTTGGGCCTTATCTGGTTCCCTGCTATGGATAGTTAGTTTAGGGATTAGGCTTGGAGGGCAGAGCCTGGTGAAGTGTCTACCAAATGAAAACTATGGAAAAAGTTTGTTTTTCAGTGCCAGTGAATCTCCTGAGGCCCTTTCTGACCTAGAAAATATGTTGTATGTACCTGCCTTACAGGTTAATTCTTAGGTCTGAACATCAAGGTATGAATACAGACCCTTGGTTTTTCTTTAGTGCTATATTTCTAGCACTTAGGACAACAGCTGGCATGAATGAGTTTTTAGTGAATATTTGTTGAATGCGTGCATTTTTGAAGAAGGTAAAGACTAAGATGTTTTCCTTGAGAATTTATTTAACTATGAATCCCTGACCTTTCCTCCAACCAGCCACTCCTCCTTCCTTCCTGGCTCCCATCTCTTCCTTCCCAGTTCATATTTGCAAAGGGAAATTAGGAGATCAAACATGTCAAAGTAACCAAATGTATCTCAGAAATAACAAATTCCATAGTGTGCAAATTGGGAAACCTATTAATTGATTTCATTTGACTTTGATATTTCCTGTGATTTTTAGTGTTGTGATGTGTTCCTATTCTCAGAGAGAAGTGAGAGTTTGTTGTAGGCTTATGATCTAGATTAATTGGGATACTTTGTAAAGCCTCTGAAGTGTTATTACTTTTTCTTTATCCTTGCCTGCTATTACCCATAAAAAGCATTTGAATTATTTTACAGAAGACATAACTTTTCTTATACTATGCCATGTCACCTTATAGCTGGTTAGCATTTTACATCATCTTCACAGCTCATAAATCATCCACTTCCTTTCTCAGTGAGCAGGCTGTAAGTCAGCAAGGAAATTCCTGCTGCAGCTTCTTATCCTATGATTTAACAAACACTCTACGCTATCTGTGGGCCTTTTCATGTCTGGGAAGAGTTTGCTTCTATAGTAAAAGGTTGGAAACTCTTGGTGATATTTTTGAGAGGTCCCTTGTCCAGGGAGTGTTGTGGTGAAGACTCTCTATAGGAGAGTCTTCCTCTCCTAGATAGAAGACTCAGACTTGAAGTTCTAAAATTAGGCCCAGCCACAGTTCATTTATTTTATTTTGTGTTCTAAAAATTTGGAAGTGGTTGCCAATATTTAAAAATCTGGAACTTTCACATAAAATTCCATAGCTTTGGTTGTTCTTGGAAATTCAGAAGATCTGGCAACACCAGGCCATGCTCTATGCCTTGCTCTGGTTGGTGCTGGGAGCAGATGCTCTCAGAGAAGTGGTATAGGTTTTCCATTTTGTTTTGTGTTCCACCACTTCTCAGTTGTTTGTTTGTTTATTTATTTATTTTTGGGCTAGCTGAGGCTGAGTTGAAGGCCAGTTTGGTGCTGCTTGTGGAGCTGGGGATCGAACTGCAGTCCCCTGCACCTAACTGAGTTTGCCCAAGCAGGCACTTTAAACAACTGATCTAACCTGGAAGTCCCTCCTTAGTTTTTTTCATGAAAATAATTCAAGATTATTCAAGGTTTAATATGATAGGTACTTGAATTGTTTACACTCTACTACATTATTTGTATATATAGTTTTCTTTTTTAATATCATTAACCATTTATATTACTTGTATAAAAACAGGAGGCTAATATTTACCAAATGGTTATTAAAGTAGTAGGACTGTGCTAAGTGCTTTAATATGCTTATTTGTGCAGTTCTTACAGTTTCTCTAATTGTAAAGAGGAAGAAATTAAAACAGAGAGGTTAGATATCTTGATCAAGGCCACCTGGCTAGTAAAAAAATCTGGTAGGGTCTCCAGGATATATTTAGAATTGATTTGTACATGGGCTAGCATTTTTACCTAGGCCTGGCTATCTATGGACGTGCTCTTCATACCCACATCCCAGTAGAAAGAGCAGTATGAGTTGAGAAGGCCAGCCACAGTGACATGGTCCTAGATCCTTCAACCTGTTCTTGGGAGAAGGAGGCAATTACGGCCACAGCAGGATATTTGAAAGTCAGCCATTTATACAGTGCTTATTGATTGTCTTTACCCAATTGCTTTGAGCATCTATTCAGTTGTTCTAGAATGCTTATCTGTCACACATTAAAGGCTTGTTACAGTGAACCCAAACAAATAATTGACATTTAAAATTAAATTGCAACAGGTATTGTCAGTAGATAAACTGTTCATTGACAATGTATTGCTAATTATATTGAGAGAACATCCGTATTGTATATATTCTGCCAAATCAAAGTGGAAACATTGGCTCACTACCAACAAATTCATTTTGATTAGCACAAAGTTTGGAGTTCCACAGATCCCTCACCAATCTCAAAATACTGGGTTTTGGGAAACTCATTTTGCTGAGGTTCTTTGCAGCAAAGGAGAATTCTGGTCTCTGGTGTTGTGTGGTGGCCAAGAGTGAGAAGTGGTGCCATTGAAAGGGACAGGCCTACAGATTTGGGATGGAGTAAGGCTTGGTGCAAGGATTTATTGGTTAGATTCTTCGTGTGTCTTACCTCCATTCTTGGATTCCCTCCCAAACCTTTCTCCTCACTTCTTTTTCTCTCTGTGTTTATTCACTTTTTGGGAGGAGGGGTGTATCAGGGAGCTCTTTTTGTGTATTAGGCACTGTTCTTAGCGTGTTATGTGAATTAATTTGTTTACATCTTATAACCCCAGTGAACAGGTGTTTTAGATGAAGAAACTGAGGCACTAAGAAGATAAAACATTTGAGGGCCAGTTAAATAGCTCAGCGGATTAAAACACCTGCAAGTAGGCTCAGGGGCTAGGGGTTCAATCCCTGGGCCTGCTGTGCTGGCACTGCCACCCTGGGCACACTGAGCCAGCAGTTGAGACTGGGCGTGGTGGCACATGCCTGTAATCCCAGCTTTTGTGAGGTTGTAAACAGGTGGATCACTATGAGTCTGACCTGGTAGTGAGACCCTGAACACCTGTAGGCTCTTCCCTAAGATATAAAAAGAAAAAAAAAAATCATTTGTTCATTATCACACGGTTTGTCTGCTTTGAAGGAAGTCATGCCAGGCAGTCCAGAGGCCATCAGTTCCATCTCAGGCAGATATTGTTGCTAGTGTTCAAAGGGTGAACATTTATGCCTGTGTGTGTCTCTGGATGAGCCCAGTTCTGCTGGAGGCTTTGCCAGTACCAATTCAGTTGGCAGGGCATAAAGTATGCTAGGTGCACTGTGCTGAGCTCCTGGGAGAGAAAGAAGGAAGGGATAGAATCTAGTCTTTGCTTGGTTATACATGCTTATTGGTTTATTGTAGGCATGACTGACTCCAGAATCAAAATGACTTAAAGCAGCTTTCCTTGAGAGGCATTGTCTAATGCCAGCTCCCTCCAACCTCCCATTGCCTCAGGTCCCTTGTGAGTAGGATTTAGTAGTGATTCAGCTGCCGTTCTTCTTTTGGTAATCAGTGTGGAAGAGGGTATGAGGGCTGCTATTAAAGGTTGCTTATTTTACATTCTCCTTATCAGATATCCTGCAGTTATTAATGTGCTTGCAGGATGTTCTCTGGTGTTCCTGGGTGGTTTTCGCAGGTGTACTGGACTGTTAGCTTTCTAAGATGGAATGTTTTATTAGGTCCTGTCCTAGAGGGCTGCTTGGTTGGATGGGTGGAGTTTGTTACAAAGCACTTAGCAAGAGGTATCTGATATAAACACAACCCTTTGAAGGAGGGAATAGCAACCTACCATCTCCTCCCCATGCCCTGAAAACATTATCTTGCTAATACCCTGCAGATATTGAAAGTGAAATAACAGAACTATTTATTAGGCAGCTAAATGCAAATTCTTTCCCCCATTAGTTTTAATTAGAATGAAATCGCACATAAATAGTCACTTCTCTTACTAATAACTTCTTTTTTTTTTTTTTTTTTTGTGGAACCGGGGATTGAACTCAGGCCCTTGCACTTGCCAGGCAAGTGCTTATTCTACTGAGCTATCTCCCCACCCCCAATAACTTCTGATCGACTTTGAATTCAGGCCAATGTTTATTAGGGTATGTATAGCCCACCTCTGAGTCATTCCACACCTGCATATCAACAGAGCTGGATTCCAGCAAAGAGCACACACATCTGGGATTCAAGGGCATCACTGACATGGTGAATCTTGGTAGAATTTTGCCACTCTACCCTGGGGACAGAGAGGATAGTCCAATATGATAATAAATGGTTTTCACATTAAAAAGAGAAAACAACAACCCAAAACATTTAACCCAAAATTTGTTTTTATCTCTGTCTTGCTGATTAAGTGTTTAAAGGTCTGCTTCTTTCTTTCTTTCTTTCTTTTTTTTTTTTTTTTTAGTGTTTGTTCATTTATTTATTTATTAGATACATGCTTTCACTGTGTAGTTCAGACTCATAGTGATCCTCCTATCCCAGCCTCCCCAGCTTTGGTTTTGGGCCCAGCACAGCATATGATACTAGGGATCAAACTCAGGTCTTTGTGTTTGCCAGCCAGGTGCTTAGACTGCTGAGTTATCTCCCCAGCCCCCTTTTCTTTAGTCTTATACATCTCTTAATTTACCAACCATCATTGAGAATTCTGTGTCAACACAGTTGAAAATAAGCCTTTGAGTTGAAAGAATTGGAGTTTTGAGGCTTTTTACTACCAGACTTATTCTAATTCATTATTTCTTCGATTCAAAATACATATAGTGACTGTAGTGTGGAAAATGGTGCATGGCGTAGTGTAGTGTATGGCGTGTGTGTGTGTGTGTATGAGGAGTTGAATGTGTTGTTTGGAGGATCACAAACAATAAGCTTGGCTTTCAGCACCTCAGTGCATAACTACCTAGTGAATGAAAGGACTACTAAACTCCCAGTTATCTTTAAAGGGTAATAGGATTTAATGAAGTCTGAGAGAATCTTTAGTGGGCCAGTGAGGTTGGAGGAAACACAGCAGAAGACAGTTTATAGCAACTTAATATATGACAGAGTTATGACTGGTTGCCCTTTTGATCCTGTAGAGGTATAGCTCGCCCTGTTTGTCTTCTTTAGGAATGGAAATTGTTCCAGATACTGCCTAGATAACACCTACTGTTTCTTTTATGCTCTGTGGTCATCAGTTGCTATAATGTTTGATCAGAACATTGTTCCTAATGAAGTCTGACCAGTATCATTTAAACAGGAATGACAGTTGATGTGTAAGAATTTTTCTTGATTGGCAGCATTTGGGACTAGTCACCAGCAGAGGTGGGGAGTTGGGTGGGGTGGGAGAGAAGGCAGCTCTGATTGACAGGAGCTTATCTTTATTTAATGTGCATCTGAGGTACTGCAGTTGAAATTTTAGGCAATTGAACGAAGGAAAGACACAATGGCAAAGCATAATTAAAGGTTGTTGGCAAAAACATTTGAATCAAAACATTTTTTTCAGCAAGAGAGTGATGTACATGGTCTAGGTGTGAGGTTACTATTGTTCCTCACTGTTGTTCCTCTTCACTCAGGGATTATTGATTTTTAGCCAAAATTTAAAAAAGGAATAGGATTGGATAGTTTTACCTTTAAAACTTTCATACTCCTCATTGTCTGTATTCACTTTACTTGCTAGATCTCCTCTGCAGAAGCCAACGGTTTATAGTGTACAGATGTATAGTGTATATATGAATATGGTCTGTATTGACAGTGTCAACTTGATTTATTGAGGACTAGAAATTTAAGCTTTTAAGTGCTTTAAGAAAATATGAGCTACAGATATTTTAGGCTTCCTGAGGACACATGATGATAGCCTGGGAACTAATCCTGTGTGATACTGTTTTGCAAATAGGGAGGGTGTTGACTTACTGGATCTGAATCCTGGCACCCTCATTTCCGTCTGTTCCTTCTGCTTCATTTTTTATTTTGAGAGAGGGTTTTGCTGTGTAGTTCAGGCTGGCCTGGAACTCACTGTGTAGCCCAGGCTGGCCTTGAACTCTGGACAGTCTTCCTCCCTCAGCCTCTGTAGTGCTGGTTTAGACACATACTATTACACTCAACCTCTCTGTTTCTTTTTGTCCCTCCCACCTCCAACCCTCAATCCAGATTTGGTTTTGAAGATCTGTGCTATATTCTTTCAGTAATTGCCCTTGATATGAAATTGTAAACTATTAAGTCTGAAGTTAATCTATGGCTATGGATATAGCTCAGCAGAAAAAGAGCCTGCCTGGCAAGAGTAAGGTCCTGAGTTTGTTCCCAGCATCAAAAAAGAAGTTAGTCTATATTCTAACTGTCCAGAACACTATAAGGGATCACCTATCTGTGGTCACACGTGCACAGTCCACCTAAATCTAGCCTGGTATGTATTTTGCTTTTTATAAAGAATACAATTTAGACATACTTTTCCTTTTTCCATGTTTTAGATTTACCTGTATATTGTCTAGTTTTAGGGGTTTTTAATTTTTTTTAAGACAGTGTCTTGCTATATAGTGCAAGTTGTCCTTGAACTTGCATATGTAGCCCAGACTAACCTTGAACTTACAGAGATCCTTTTGCTTCAGCCTCCTGAGTTCTGAGATTACAGGCATATGCCACTGTGTCTTGCTGGGTGACTAGTTTTTAATACAAGATTCTATTTGTATCTCAAGACCCTCTAGTTTTACTGTTTTTTTTTTTTATTCTGAAATATATCCTTCAGAATTTCCTCTTACTAAGGATCCATTAGTAGTAAATTATTATTTTTTATAAATGTAAGAGGGCTTTATTTTACCCTTCCTCTTGAAAGGTAATATTGCTAGGGACATGATTCTAGGTAGAAAGTTGCTTTGCTCTTTATATCTTTTTAGGACTATTGTGAGGATTACCTGTGTTCATATCTAAGGCCCTTAGCACTATACCTGGCATATTTACTCATTAAATAACAGTGACTGTAGCATTCTGAGAAAAATATTGGAGCAATCAGATAATTCACAGTTGGTATAGAGGTTCATTCCTTTTTTTTTTTTTTTTTTTATTTTTGTCGCATGTGATGCTGGGGATTCAACTGTGGTCTCTGTGTACTTGGGTAAGCAGGCGCTTTAGACCACTGAGCTATCTCGTTGGCCCATTGTCCTTTTCTGATCCTTCCTTGAAATTGTGATTTTTATTATGATTGAGGCAGGGGCCAGACTTAAGCATTATCACAATTTCATTTTATTTTTGAGACAGGGTCTTATTATTATAACCCAGGTTGGCCTTGAACTCCTTATCTAACCCAGGCTGGCCTAGAATTTATGGCAGTGCTGCTTCAGCTATCAAAGTGCTGGGATTACAGGTGTGCACAACTATGCCCAATTATTGCAGATTTTGTAGATAGGCAAATCTTGATTCAACTGTGGGGTCAACTGCTTGTTGCTTATGTATACCTTTGGCAGGTAATTGTACCTAAGACTTAATTTCTTTACCTATTTATAATACTATTTTTCAGAATAATTGTTAGCATTATTCATATTTACTTTTTTTTAGAGTCTCTGTGAAAGTTTTATGACAACATATTTAAAACTCTGAGAAAGCTTCATATAATAGGTGGTTTGTAGTCTATGTATAGTCTATGAACTGCTTTTATGTAGGAATGTTACCAGCTTTATTCTTCTATTATTCTAGCCATTTCTGTCTTTATTTACCAGTTCTAGACAGTGAAAAGGTAGAGTATTTCCCATGCAGCATGCTTTCTGCTATGCTCACTGGGTGGGCTTTCTGTACACTCCTGGCCTTGGTTTGGAGGCCACACTTCAATACTTTTAGGTGGGAAAACAGTTTACTAGACCCAGTATTTTGCTACCTATAGGGCTCTCTTACTACTTATACAAAATTTGTTTGTTGTTGTTGTTGTAGCTTTGGGCAAGTTACTCAACCTCTGAATTTCCTCTTTTCTATTATAGGACTCATGGTGGTTAGTTGTGAGGACTTGAGTTATACATGTAGAAATGTTGGGAGCAGTGTGTAGTACCCAGCAGGTGCTCATCGCCTTATCCTGCGTCATTGCTTTGAGCAGCCAGGACTGCTCTTTGAGGCTTGTTGGCTTTCTGATGAACAGGATGCATTGCTTGCTATGTTTTTTACTGCAGTATTTAATCCCCAAGGTATGAGTACTAAGCTTCTGTATATAACTTCCTTCATTTGTTCTTTAATTACATAGGCATGGGTTAGATAGGACATGCATCTTTTAAACCTTATTTTATTGTACAGTAAAATTCATTCATGTTAGTAATATAGTTCTATGAGCCTGTCAGGGTATCAAGATATATTATCTGTTAAGATATTATAGAGTATTTCTTTTACTCTAAAATTTTGCTTACATCTTCCCTAATCTGTCATTCCTGTATTTTTCTCTAGACAAACACAAGTGTGCTATCACTATAGTTTTTTGAATTTAGGGTTTAATTTTTTTAAAGAGATAAAATTTCAAAACAAGCTAACAGGAGGGTAAGAATGGTTAATACATTACATATTGTTATCTTTAACTTAGAGTACAAGATATCAGCATCGTTCTTTTTAATGAACTATTTTATCTATCTTATATATATTTATTTCTTTTTCCTTTTCTTTTCTCCATTTTCCCATTCTAGTTTTTATTTTCTTTTGAAGTTTCTTTCCATTTTGCAATAACTATTGTACATTTTTCTATCTTATTTACTCTTTCTGCTTCTCACACTAGGAGGACAATACAGTGTTTACACATGTGTGTCCGTGGTGCTCACTTATGAGTTGTTTCAGTTATGAGTTTGGTCTTGAGTTGTACTCAATTAACCTATAGAGGTTTCCAGTTTATCCTTCCTTATGGCTTGGTAGTACTCCATTGTATAAAAAGATGATGTCTTTTTTTATCCATTCCTTGGTGGATGGGCATTTGGTTTGTTTCCAAGACGTAGCTGTTACAAGTGGTGCTGCTATAAAAATGTATACATATTTATATCTGTGATATATTGCTTTTAATTCTTCTGGGAAGATACACAGAAGGAAGATAGTTGGGTTAAATGATACCTCCAATCCCAGTATTTTGAGGACTCTTCACACTGATTTCCACAGTGGTTGTACCCCAGTCTACACTCCTACCAACAGTGGAGAAGGGTTTCATTTTTCCCACAGACCCAACAGCTTTTGTGGTTGGTTGATTTCTTCATAATAGTCATTCTTTCTGGGATGAGATGAAATCTCAATGTTGTTTTAAATTATCACTCTAAATTGACTAGTGATGTTGAACAATTTTTTCATTTATTTCTTTATTTTTGTATTTTAGGGAAGGGGCAGGGTGTTCAGGGTCTCACTACTAGATTGGACTCATAATGATCCCCCCGTATACAGCCTCCCAAGAGCTGGAATTACAGGCATGCACCCCCACGCCCAGTCTGAATTGCTGGCTCAATGTGCCCCTGGGGCGAGGTTGGCGGGGCAGGCCTGGGAATTGAACTCTTGGCCCCTGTACCTGCTTGCAGGTGCTTTAATCTGCTGAGCTATTTGGCCGGCCCACATTTATTTATTTTCCATTTGTGTTTCTTTGTCTGAGAAGTGTGTACTCATCTCAGATGCCCATTTTTGGATTGAGTCTTTAAATGTGGGAGGTCTGAGGTTTTTTAAAAAGATCTTTATATGTTCTTAGTAGTAATCCTTGTCTGAGGAACTGCTGACAGTCCTTTTTTCCCACATTGTGGATTGTCTCTTCCCTCTATTGATGGTTTCCCTTTCTTTGAAAAAGCTTTTTAATCTGATGAAGTCCCAGGTGTTGATTCTTTTGTGATAGTTCTGTGCAAGTTGAGCTTTATTTATAAAGTCTTTCACTATATGAATATCTTCAAGAGTTTTATCTATTCTATCTTCCAGCAGATTCAATGTTTCTCTTTCATTATTTAGATCTTTGATTGATTTCAATTTTAATTTAGAGCATGGTGAATGGTATGGGCCCAGTTTTAAATTTTGGCATATGCAGAGCCTGTTTTTTTTTTTTTTTAAGCACCATTTATTAAATAAGCTAGCTTTCTAGATTTTTTTCAAATATAAATGAAATTATATGTTATATACTCTTGTGTTTGGTTTTTTTCATTCAGCCTATTTTGAAATTTTCTCACTTTTTTTTTTGTGGTACTGGAGATTGGACTAGGCACTTTGTGCTTGCCGAGCAAATGCTTATCCTGTTGAGCTATCTCCCCAGCCCTGTCTCACTGTTTTGGCATGTGCCAACAATCGGTTTCTCCTTGTTGCTCCATGGTTTCTCAATGTTGGATTGTGAATGTAATGCAATTTATTTAGCCATTCTTCTTCTTTTTCTTTTTTATTGGCAGAACTGGTGATTGAACTCTGGCCCTTGTGCTTGTCAGGCAAGAGCTTATTTTACCGAGCCATCTGCCTGCCCCTAGCCATTCTTCTTTTGATAGACTTTCTAGTCTTTCCAGTTTATGAGTAAAGCAACAAGGATCATTTATGTAGAACTCTTAATATAGTTATGTTTTGTCTCTTGTGAGTAAATATCTACGAAGAGTTTTTAGGTCTTGAAGAACATGTATCTTTATTCTTTTTATTGATCATTAAAAATTGAAGGCATAATGGATCTAAGTCTCAGAGCTACAAATGTACCAAACCTGGATTAGTATTTGGTATATTTGTCTCCTGGCTACCTTTCACCATTTTAGGGCACAAGAATTCTTTTAAAAATAAATTTTCACTTATATTTTCCACAAATAAGCCACACTAAGGAGTATAAACAGTCTCCTTTGAAAATCCCAATCATCACCTTTTCAGCTATTGTTGTGGTGTTTTTAAGCAGAGCCTTTTGAGAAGTCTGAATAGAATTTGGCTATTTTTTGAGAGGAGAGTTTTGGGCTCCCAAAGGTATAGTCTTCAATCTCTCCTGGGTGTCCATTGCCTTAGTTGTTTCAGGTCATATCATTAAGCATTTCATCTTTGCATTTTCATAGTGCAGAACGCAAGAAGCCTTTTCTATATACACGATCCTTAAGTTGGGTGGTATAGTAGGTGAGAATATTGACTTTGCTATGGCTCTTAACCATGGCTGGTAATGTATATCCTTGATCCAGAGAACTCTTCAAGGGAATGTAGGGTCAGAGAAGCACATTCAGATTCTTATGCTATTTACTTTTGTCACCTGTTAATGTGTACAGATGGAGCAGATGCCAGCATATTCCATTCTCCCATTTTGGAGCAGGGATTCTCATCTTATGTGATCAAAGCCTAGGTTATGAAATTGGAAATACACTTTGCCTTCTTTCCCTGCTACAACTGTACCAGATTATTTTAATCAACTTGCTTTCATTGAAGTATACATTTTTCCTTCTCATTACATCTTCAAGCTCTCAAGTTTACAGACATGATCTTGGCTAAACTAATATTACTTGGCCATTCTTACATGCAATTTTACAATTTAATATCTTTTTGCAAGTCTGTTGAATTTTATGCAAATTGCTATAGAGATAATATTTTGGAGCTGTAAATCAGAAATTACATGGGGGTAGTAATATTTGTGTAAGCTTAAGAGAAGTAAGTTTTGCAGTTTGCCTGATACATGACTTTTCTTTTGATGAAATGGGATTTTGAGCATTCTGTGTAGGCTTAGGAGGTATCTTTCCAATTGTGTAACTCATAGTAAAGAGACCCAAATTGCCAATCTATTCATGAACATTTGAAAATGATACTTGATTCCCCATGATATTTGGAATTAACTTGGTTCTTCTACTTATTTATTCACTGAATATATGTTTTTAGAAGCTTTTAACATGCGTGGCTCTGGTCTTGGCTTTGATGATATAGTAGCAAACAACAATCTGTCTTCATGAAATGTACTTTCTATTTGAAAGACAGAGACTACAGGCAGAGACTGCAGATAAAAAAAGTAAATATTTGGTATTCCTGGTGACCTATGGAGAAAAAAAATTCAGGGTTAGGGCTTAAAGGAGCAAGCAGATAAAGGTGCTAGATGTCAGGGAAGGGCCTCTCTTGTATTTATGGAAACACATTTGACCTGTGCAACTCTTTTTAGAATGTCCACCTGGGAATGAAACCATTAGGTACAGATGCTTTCAGTGAGTAACCTTGCCATATTTGGAGAGTGGAAGAATGTTGGAGTGACTAGAATACAAAGAAGTAGGGCAGAAGGAGTTGGAAAAATGTGAAACAACATGAACAGAAGAGTGGATGAGGCATGACATGGGATTGGAACTTATAGGTACTATAAGGAAGTTAGCCTTTCCGCTGAGTGAGATGGGTGTTGTGGATGAGGGCATATCAAGTAGACTGTGACCACTGTGTTGGCATGTAGGGGAAAACCACAAACTTCAACCTGTGGACATGAAATTCCACAATCAGCCATCATCAGCCATTGTGGACCTTAGATGCTGCTCATAGAGGGTTGGTGACTGTAAAGAAGCTAGAGTTAGACTGGAGAAACTGGCACTGTTGGCATTTTTGTGTGGGACAGTCTCAAGATTCTTTGCTTGTAGCAGAAATGTAAGTATATGTATTGCTTGGGTCCAGCAATCTGTGTGCTCTTAAGTCCTCTAGGTGATTCTGATGTACTCGTCAAAAACATAAAATATTGGGTTTACCCTGACAGTTTATGATTCAAGAGGTTTGGCATGGGCCCGAGAATTTGCATCCTTCATAAATTCCCAGGTGTTGCCACTGCAGCTGATCAGGGACCATACTTTGAGCATCCATGCTCTGGTGAATGAGAACTTCTATGTTGTTAACTACAAAGTTAACATTCTGCACTTTTGCCTTGTAACTTAGTGAATAGTGCAAACTCAGAGCTAAACTGCCTGGGTTTGAATATCAGCTGTGCCATTTGCTATTGTGTGACCTTAGGGTACTGAGAATGGTTCCTTGCACATACAAGATTGTTAGTAAATGTCAGCTATTTAATAGTATATATGTATAAAGTGGTGTGATAGAAGTATAACATAAATAATTTTTTAAATAGAATTTCTAGATTATGGGTATTATAAACGAGATATTGTTTTCTGCATGATCTGTAAGGTGTTTCTAACTAATTTATGGATAGGAAAGTAGGTTCTTCTCATACAAACTCTAAGTAGCAACAGCAGATTTCAAATTCAAGTCTCTGTGGTTTCAAAGCTTGAGATATATCATTGTATGTGCTGCCTTGGAGTACTGGATTGGCCCTCACACAGGTTCAAATCTGAGTCCTGCTGGAGGGGTGAGGGGAGAATAAGTTGGGTAAGTTTTTAGTTTTCCATTAGCCCACTTTCTCATCTGTAAAATGGTGACAGAATGTGGAGTCACAGTGTTTTTGGACCTAATAGAATATCAGAATGCTTAGCATTGTTTGTTTCCTTTATGAGTTAAAAAATTAATTAAAAGCCAAATCCCATCTAGATAATGCATGTGTGCAGGTTTTCTTTAGAATTCTTTATAAGCATGGATTGTTTCCTAACATAAAACTTAAGTGATTGAATAGTGTGTGGAGAGAATTTGTATCGTTAAGTTTTTTTAGCTTTAGGAGAAAAAGATCATATTTCCTTTATAAACTTTTTATATTAGGGGTTGTAGATTCCTTACCTGAGGAAGTTCACATGTTGTTGAGGTAAAACTTTTCTACATAAGGCATGTATACAGAGGGATGAAGTGGGCATGTTTGGAGACCATATGTCTGATTTTGAGAAGGGGTAGTATAGTGTACTAGTTTGGAAATATTAAAAGAATTCATAGAAGACATATGTAGGGGATGGGGCTATAGCTCAGTGGTGGAGAAAATTACTTAGCATATGCACAGGGGATTGAAACAAACCATCCTGCCCCCATCAGATGTAATAGCAATTGTTGCCCTAAATTCTCATTTACCCATGGATCAGATTATGGCAACTTCATTGCTTAAAAATATGACTCTAAAATAAAAAAGTCATTGATTGACAAATAGCTGTCACAAAGCTCTCATAATTTTACTATAGTACTAATTGTTTTTGGTGAAGTGCTTCTTGACTCTTTAAGCAACTGTACAATTTTCTTTTTTATGTATTTAGTACAGGGTCTACAGAGTCTTACTACGTAGATCTGACTCGTAGTGATTCTCCTGTTTTCAGCCTCCCAAAGTGCTGGGATTATAGGCATACAACACCATGCCCAGTCTCAGTCACGGCAAGCTGGGGGATTGAACCCCGGTTACAGCGCTCTGCCTAAGCAGGCAGTTTAGTCTGCTGAGCTATCAGGCTGGCCCTTAAAAGAGATATTTTGACATTTGAAGATAAACAATTACAGGAAACTTTCACTAACTGTCTCAGTAGTTACTCTTCTCTTGTTGCTGGGATGAAATACCCGACACCCCAAATGAAGGAAGGAAAGGTTTATTTAGCTCAGTCACTGGAGGTTTCAGTCCAAAGTGAGCTGGCTCCAAGGCAGACTGGCACATGGCAGAGGGCAGCAGTTCATGGTGGCAGCAGAGAAGATGAGAAAAATGGAAGAGTAGCAGCAACAGTGGCAATGGAGAGGATGTCTCTCTGTCTGTCTCTCTTAAGTAACATTCAGGCTATCTTCCCCAGGCTGGGGGAAGTATTGACACCCATAATCCCAGCAGTACTAAGACCCATAATCCCAATGGATTATGAGTTAATCTCAAATTCTAGAAGTCCTTGCCTCATGACTAAATGAGGCTTTGGGGGGACAACTAGACACAAACTATAATGCTAACTGAAGGGGTATAATATATAATAGCTATTAAAATGAAAGTATGATATTTGGGCTAACTACACAGGTTGCCCTAATTGTCTGGGGAATCCCTGAGGGCAACACTGTCTATAGTGACTCATGTTTTTAGAGAAAATTGTGTTATTGAAGAGAGATGTAGAAGCTTATTCTTACTGCCCTTTAAAGAATAGAAGAATGAGTTGATCAGAAAGCTCTTGTCAACTTTAGTTTCAATAAAAAATAGCGTAAGGATGAGTTTAAGTTATTATAATAAATCACTGATACACCACAAATATTGTATACCTTAGTGATACAATTACATGTGTAGGGAGGCAGTGGGATGAGGTGGAAAGAACACGGTCCATTGAGACTGATACCTGACTGGAAACAGGTCACCTTACATGTGTACGAGTCTCAGCTTCTGTGTCTGTAGAATACTATCTGAAGGGTGGTTAGTTAGGATTGCATAAGATGAGACCTGCGTGGGGTACGTACTACAGTGCTTTATGAACAGTGATGATGAGCCTCATTTCAGGTATCTACAGATCATAGAGTGTGCTTCGGAATACTTTCTCATTTATAGGCTTTTATTTCCATGACTCCACTCTTACCAAACCCAGCACCTTTATGATCTATAATTCACAAATAATAGAATTCACTCATTTAAACAGTACACTTTAGTTGCTTTTTACCATATTCATAGAGTTGTGCAATCATTATGCCAGTTAGTTTTAGGACACTAATCACCCCCCAAAGAAACCCATACCCTTTAGCTGCTATTGCCCCATTTCTCCATTTTTTTCTTACCAAATCTTACGACTTCCCCCCTGCTTTACTTTCTTTATAATTGTTTTCAGGTATATTCTGATTTGCCTGTTTATGGATCTTGTGGTTGATAATTTTGGATTTTTTTGGTAAATAGCCAATTTAGCTTTTCTTCCTTACAACATTTGTTTCTTTGGGTGTTGAAACAGCTGATGCAACCAACACAAGGGCTCAGCATTTTCTAATTTGTGACTGTTCATATGGCAGCTTTATTCAAAACTGCTCCTGTATTTCTTAAGTTATTTGTTTTATACAAAAGCAGTTCTCCCTGGCTTATGGCTTTTTTGCCACCATGTTGACAAATGTTACTTCTAGTGAAATACACAAAAATAAATAACAGAAGAGAAAGGGGAGTACAGAGCTAAATGAATTTATTTTGCCTCTAGTGCTTATTCTCATTTGTTTAAAACTACCCTGACATTAGAGGCAGGAGAGGTGGAGCAACAGAGCTACAGCAAGTGAATGGGCCAAACAGACAATTTAAGAAGTATCTGGAATGTAGAGCCTGGAAATGAGTTTATAGAAATCTGAATATCAAACATATATTCAAATTGTTGACAGAAATCTTCATGTGAGTCCTCAGATCTCTTATTCTGTTGATGATGGAACTCAAATTTATGCCTTGCCAGAACAGTAGAAAATGGCCAAAGTTGATCCCTCATGATGTGGTAAGGGAACTGGGAGAAGACAAGGTTGAGGGTTTGGGGATTTTTTATTTTCACAGTGAATATCTGACCCAAGTGGGAAGAAGACAGGCTGAATGCTAATAAGTAATGATTGCCTGCTTTGAATTAGATATTTACATAAGCATTATTTTAATGGGTAGCCCACAAAAGTGGTGATGTTATCTGTATTTTACAGGTTAGGGAGAATAGAATTTTGAGGAGTTGTAGATTTGTTTGGCAAAGGTCATACAGAAATTAGAGAATAGAATTTGATGGAAACCCAGTGGTCTCAACTTCAAATACCTCTAGTCCCGGGGTAATAATAATCAATAGAAGGTATGGAAGGAAAAAATGGGGAGAGGAATTTGAAAATACACAGGAATGAAAGAAAGCAGTAGAGGCCAAAGCTGTTTAGGAAAAAAAAAAAAAAAAAAGATGCTCATCTTTTTTGAGTTTTTTTTTTTTTTTTCTTTCTTTTTTCTACAACTCAGTAGGAAAATTATAGCAAATCATAATTGCATAAGAAGCTTGTTTTGGGTGGGGGCATTATAAAGGTCCTCCTGACCAGCATTGTAGTAAAACATGTCCTTGAGCATTTAATAAATTATCTTAATATGCATGTTGGTGAGGCAATGACTGATAAATAACAGCTCAATTGGTCACACAAGATAAGAGAGGTTTGGACCAGGGATATAGCTCAGTGGCATAAGTGTCTGTCTGGCCAGCACAAGGCCCCGAGTTTGATTTTCTAGTACCCTGTATACACATCTAACACAAAAGGAAATTCATAGGCTGAAAGTCAAAGTATGGGAAACATTACTCCACTGTGCCAAGAACTCAGAAAAAATCTGGGATAGCTATTCTTTTTGCAGACAATGTGAAAAAAGATCACTACATACTTTTAGGGGAAAACTTCAGGAGATAACAATCATAAATATGTATGCACCAAATATAGGAATACCCAACTATATAAGACAAATTTAAAAGGACATGAAAAACCAAATAACTAATAACACAGTCCTAACGGGGGACTTTAGTACTCCATTATCTCAAAAGAAATAGATCAACCAGACAAAAACATCAAAAAGGTAGCATAACTGAAGCAAACCTTTGAACAAATGGGCTTAGTAGACATTTACAGAGTGTTCTATTCAACAACATCTGAATACACATTCTTTTCAGCTGCACATGGGATGTTCTCTAAAATGGACCACATACTAGTCCATAGAACATGGTTAAGTAAATGCCAGAGAACTGGAATTATACCATGCATATTACCTGACCATAGTGCAGTGAAACTGGAAATTAACTACAAAATAAACTGCAAAAACCCCATAAACACCTGGAAATTAAGTAACACCCTCCTCATCAACCAGTGGGTCACAGATGAAATTGAAGAAGAAATTAAACAGTATCTTCAATTCAATGAAAATTCAAATACAACTTACTGGAATTTGTGAGATGCAATGAAAGCAGTTTTCAGAGGGAAATTCATAGTGGTAAACTCTTACATTAGGAAAATGGAATGCGAACAAATAAATACCTAATGCTCACAGCAACTATGGAAATTAGTATGGAGGTTCCTCAGAAAGCTAAGATTGGAGGACCCATTCAAGCTGACTATTCCCCTCCTGGTTATTTTTCCAAAAGAACTGAAATCATCATACCACAGCAATATATGTGCACCTATATTTATAGCAGCAAATTTGTCGCAACTAAATCTTGGAAAAATCCTAAATGCCCATCAACTGAGGAAAGGTTTAAAAAGACATGGTATTAGTGCACAATGGAGTATTACTCAACTGTAAAAAAAGAGAAATTTGAGGCTTTCATAGGTAAATTGATGCAACTAGAAGCCATACTGGTCAGTGAAATAAATCAGACCCACCAGTACAAACATCATATTGTCTTACTAGTGTGAAGACAGAGCTGCAGAGGAAATACTTCAGAGAATCAGCAACTAGGCCCAGGGAGATGGCTCAGGGAATAAGCACTTCCCTGGCAAGTGCAAGGGCCTGAGTTCAATCCCCGGTTCTGTCAAAAAAAA